>UELX01004490.1:0-17614 GCA_900480035.1 Eupelmus urozonus
ACGGAGAAAAAATTTCTGTAAAATTTACGAAAATTTCTGTAAAAATTACGAAACTTTTTGTAAAGCGGTAACAGACTATGAAAACCTAAAAAATTACCAAACTTTTTAGGAAATTTTACTGAACTTTTAACAAATCTTCCTGAATTTCTAGTAAAATTTACAAAATTCTAGTAAAATTTACTAAAAGTTCGGTAAAATTTCCTAAAAAGTTTGATAATTTTTTAGGTTTTCATAGTCTGTTACCGCTTTACAAAAAGTTTGGTAATTTTTACAGAAATTTTTTTTTCCGTGTATAAACATGAAAAAATCTCATTTATATCAATAATAACAATTGCCATAATATATAGTAAAAGTTATTTTCAAAATATTTTATAAAGCTAGTATAACGTCGTGATTTTAATGCATTATACAGCAATTTTTGTTATATTTAAGGTAAATTTTATTAAGAAATTTTTCTCTGTGTAAACACAAAAATGAGTGATGGAAATTTTAAAAGTCAAATTTTGGATATATGTAAAGCTACTATACAAAATTATAAAGAACACAGTACTAAAAGAGCTGTTTCACGATGATAAGTACTACAAAATTACTATATTTAACAGAATATTTTTGTCCTGAAATTAATTTATTGATTACAAACCCCTGGTAGAAATGATTCCATTTAGTAGATATTTGATAATCAGTTAATGGTTTATAAAGTAGAAAATGGTAAAAAATAGCCACTTTATAAATTTGAATGGTGAAATTTCGTCCAGATATAATCTATTTAGAAAATTGATAAAGTACATATTAAATTTATCAGATAAAATGTGCAGATTCATGTCATCAAATTTCAGATGTCATGACTAAATATTTTACCTAAACATTTTTTATATATTATTGAATTGTTACTTAATTAATAAAATATTACTAATACATTTTTAATCTAATTATGCATACCTTGGTAGATATCGAAACCATTTTCTGGCCAAGAGATAGGTATAGCTTACGCAGAAAATGACTTATAAATGGAGTTCATTTTTTTTCTTTGCTAAGATGCGTTTTCTCCTATCATTTAAAAATATTTAATATAGTACAAGATATAGCCAAAAATATCAGCAACATACATATTGGCCTATTATAAGTCATTTTCTATATTAAAACCATTCCCCGAATAATAAGAATAAGTAATGATAATATTAGAGACATTAAGAAATTATGTTCGAAAAAAAGCAGATCTCTCCTAACTTTGAATAATAGTAGCTCAGAAAAAGCTAATGCACCAAAATTTTTAATTTGCAAACATATACGAATCTTGGACAGGACATCAGATTATTTATCCTTGTCTAAATTTTTTATGAAAAGCGCGCTTAGGTATTAAAAATCTCAAATAACGAAAAAATTTCGATTTACAATAAAAATATATAATTACTTGTTCCTTATGAAGTTCTATAACTTGCCTTTTTTTTTGACCACTATAGGAATTAAAGCAAAAAACGTTAAGAATGATCAGGAAAATCGTTTCATCAAAGCAAAGCTACAAGCCATTTTCTTGGCCATTAACTACCCTAATGGCCATTTTGAGATATTCAAATTTCAAATGCTGGGAATGAACGCCATGAGAATCAAAATAAATTTCTATAATTAATTTGTTTAAAACTTTTGGATCAGATCTTTTGGCATATATTAAAAATGGATTCAACTATATTAATTGATTGAAACAAGATACCTTATATTGAAATATTGTTTTATTATATTTACATCTTACGTAAATTGTACCCATTATACACCCGAGTTTATAAAAAGATTAATTGTCCGGTATATTTTAGTACGTTTTGATATCAAATCAGAAATGATCCAGTCCAAAAAATGTGTTTTTCCTTCATGATCCGCAGTGACTACAGCGGATATAAATTCTACAACGGTAAGGAATTGCACAAAAAAGGAGTCTTTATAAATTAGTTTTACGTACGTAAAACTAATATTTCTTATTGAGTTTGAATATTGTGAGATATAAATTAAAGTGATTTATATAAATAAGACTTTAAATATAAAAATGCAGTTGCAGATTCTTCTTTTTTATACAAATGTTAATTAATCTTTAGCGGACACCTCGGAGTTCTTTACGATCGCAACGATTTATAATTGGGGTTTTCGTAACTCAAAATTACGAAGTTGTGATTTATAGCGTTATGCACTAACAGAGGATAAGCATAATTTAGGTAAGTCTAAATATATCAATCTTGCTATCGCAGTGTTGCAAAAAAGAAGGGGTCGTTAGCGATTTCAAGGTACTATAGCTGCATTACAAAAGTGAGTTTTGCTCCAAAATTATTTTAACTATTTTTGGTGACTTTTGATCATTATGTTAAACTTGAAAATTATTGTTGGGAGTTATTTTCTATTGTAAAAAATACTGAGGTTCATTAAAGAGCAAATTTAATGTAGTTTGTATTAAAATTAGTATAATTGTGCATATACATGTTCTTTTAATATAGATAATGATTAAGTTACATGCATTACACAATGCACACTGAATGAAGGAAGTATCGAGTAAAATATTATTAAAATTCTCCTGTAGGTTGGGCTAAACCATCAGAATTGTCTAAAATGTTTCAATAAGGTTACATAACTTCAAATCATTCCAAACGTCCTTACCTTCGACCAGTGTACATTAAATTTAATGAACAATTCAGCATTACACTACCTTTCTATTTATAAACAAACATCAATATTTATTTAATACAATAGCTAACGCTGGTGAAATCATCACCTCTGAAAGCAACAATACCTTCATTCACATTAAAAACGTACAGCTCTGACGCAGACAACACCGCAATAACGCACTGATTCACCGATCCACGATAACAAAATTAAGCTTCGAAACCGCCAATCTACAGCAAAAATCTCAAACAACCGCCCGTGCTTTATTTCAGTAACACCCGATTTTCCTCGCGCAAGTACAGCTCCGTGTCTAATCGAACTTTCGACATGCGGCCGGCATTGCTCGCAATCGGTGACCGCGCGTACGCAATGCGATATATATAAAGTCACACTTTTCTTACCGGCACTACGTCAGCGCTCTACTTAAGAGCTCTTAATCTGTTTCGCGGTGCAATTCACGCCGAGAAGTGAGTCAGAACTCGCTTTCGACAAATCCATTATCAATTCGTTAGCGCACGTGTCTGGCTGTATGTAGAGTCGGGCGAATGAGTTATGGTTATGCGCATGGTGGATTAGTGTAGATTGCAGTTGCTGGGAGATTTGGAATGGCTTTGATAGTAGAGTGGGTTTGTGGGATTTGGTTTTTAGGTGGGATTTAGATGGTTTTTGTTATAATTGTCTTTGAAGCGTTTTTGTTATGTATGTGGCTCTTGGTCGGGTTCATTACGAATATTGCAGTAAAGTGAGAAAAGATGGATACGAGAGACTTGCTGATTGTAAGATATAAGGATATAATTAAAAATAAATGTATTAGAATATTTAAACTTAAATGGACATAAGTTTAATTTTTATTCTATTTATCACTATCACTCATGGCTAAAAAAATCAGAGAAAATGTATTTATGATCGTATAAGTACATAAGAACCATTTTTTATTTTATCTTTTTTCTAGCCTTGCTTTCATTTTCTAAATTAGCTATGAATAGTATTTTTAGTTACTTCAAATGTCATTCTTATAAAAAAATAGAAAAGTTAATGTAATCAATTTAAAATATTTATACCAAGACTTTATCATCAAGAGAATCAAATGCAAAATCTTAACCGATACAAACAGTATATAAGTTAATGACTTCATAAATGCTCAAAGTATGAATACATAAACTTAATTATTGCAATTGTTCATCTGTTTATAATTATTCCGATACTATTAGTTTGTTTCATTCTTATCGGCAGTGATGCCTTATTAGCATTTGTAAAGTGCACACTTCATTATTATAATAATTAAATATTCATTTGAATAAATAGTAAGAAAATCAATGATTTTGATCTGTAATGTCGCTTTTGTTGTTGTACAATGGCAATAATTTAAACTTTAATAAGATGAGCAAACACTTAAAAATTGAAATAAAATTTCAAAATGGCGTATAAAAATGGAGCTGTACTAGGAAATCAAACAAAATATATAAAATTTAAGTAAAAGTCCATAACTACAAAATATGGATTAACAAAGAAACGAAATTTAAGTAACGTTTTACTTGAATTTATTTGCTTCCTTTGCACTATTCGTATATAGAAAATCAAAATTTATCAATATGAGGCTACTAAATAGGCTAATTTTGAAAAACAAACATTTTCAAAACTCTCCCAACTGAAGATAGACATTTTTCCGAATATTTATACATCTTGATTATTTTATATGACTATTTTATATGATAAAATTGAAAAGAAAACCATGAAGTTATTATGTATTCACTGCTAAGAACGTGAGGGGACTGTTACAACATCTAAGAGTAGTCTCTTAGTAAATGTGTTGATTCAACAAGCATTTCGTTTGTAATTAGTTTTTAACACAGATTGTCTATTAACATTTTTAACATTTTAAAAATAACCGTCTTTAAATTTTTATAAGTGAAGCTCTTATAAACTTACTCGAAACGTCAACGGATATATGTCGTTACCGTTTGAGTTACACTCTCGTAAAAATTTCTATTTTCGCTTTTAATTTTCTAATTTTATATTAATAACTTATTTCCATATATTCAGTGCTAAATTAAAATACACAAGAACTCGTACATATCTACAATTAACAAGCATAACATAGCTTAATATAGAAGCGTAAAATTTTCAGAACAATTAACCAGGAAAACCAATCAATCACTGCCCCCAATTCCGTAAACAAACATCCAAAATCCAAAATGGCGCCCAAAAAATGGCCAATACCCAGCTAACTCCCACGACTCAGCTGCACCAATCCACCACATCGACAATCAAACAACCTTAATCTCATCCCACTCTTAACCTCCATATTACATAACAGCCAGAAAAAAGCCGGCTCGCTCCTCACATAAAATTCACCAATCGAGCCGAGCAAAGACAAAAGCTCAAAAATGGCGGTCCCCTCGCGCGCCCGTCACGTCTCATCTCCGCCACATCAAAATCTCCCTTCATCTCAGCCGGCAAACAAAAAACCAGCGCTCGGCGAGAGAAGAAGATGAAGGCAACGCTTTGCAAACGCTCAGCCAGCGGTGTATAAACGAGTCGGAGCGTGTGTACACGAGAGCGAGAAAGAGAGAGAAAAGCCGTGACACAGGAGGGGAAAAAGGAGCGCGCAGAAAATAAAGGTTACGGCGCGCTCGAGACACACCTACTTCGACACCTATACACGCATGCCCGCAAATTGCTCCTCGCCTCCCGAGAGAGCGCGAGAGAGAGAGAGAGACGGAATCGCTCGGCGCGTTTATTACGAGACGAGGAGGGGCCCAATCATCGAATCAGTAAAACGTGACGCCGCCGACCTCGCTCTCTCTCTCTCTTTCTCGCTTCTGGCTTTGTGTGCGTGCAGCGTGGAAGAGCGAGGAGAAGGGAAACGTATAGCGGTGGCTTTGCTTGTGTGAGTGGTAGGCTCACGCAAAGGGAAAGAGAGAGAAGCGAGTTTCTTCGGCGGCGCGTTTAACTGGCGAGTTAGCGAGCCAGTGAGAGAAGGAGAGGGATACGTGCGTGGATGCTATTTTTGTTGGTGGCTTGTGAGAGTGTTAACGAATGCAGGCGCGTCTTCTCTCTCTCTTTCTCTCTTGCTCGCTCTCTGTCGTTTTTCTCTCCTTTTGCTGCGGCGAATGATTAGCGAGATTGCCGGCTAAGGTCGGAGAGTGGAAGCGTGGATGACTTGGAGTAGGATTTTTTCTTGGGATTTGGAGCTGCGGATGGAAGTTAGCGATTTTTGATGTAACTGATATTGTGATTGATGGAGCATATTGTTATTTAGAAAATATAGGTAAAGCATTGAAGTTTGGTGCATTTTTAAGATGATATGACTTCATATAGGTTCTATTCTGTTCTTCTTATAAATTTTTTAATTACTTTTTACGCCTACGTTAATGTTAGTATAACAGTAATTTCTTATTTGT
The DNA here is from genome assembly GCA_900480035.1 of Eupelmus urozonus. NCBI lineage: Eukaryota > Metazoa > Arthropoda > Insecta > Hymenoptera > Eupelmidae > Eupelmus > Eupelmus urozonus. The sequence continues at coordinate 6,048 of UELX01004490.1, forward strand.
ATATATTAAATACATGTTAAACCATTGATAAAGTTGAAAATGTATTTATATCAAGAATAAATCGAATCACATTAGTGAGAATACTGTATATAATACTGTAGATAGTATGCTGTAATTATCATAAATCATGCCATTGAATGTAAAATATAAATAGAATATTTTTGAAAGAACGTTATCATATTGATGATTAAAAAACGTACAATGGTGATAATCAAAAATGAAAAAAGAATGAAATGGTTTTTGTTGGCTTTCATGATAATTAATTGAAATCTACAGTAAATTTTAATTGAATATTCATACAGCAAACGGTAATATCAGATAAAAGAATTTAATTAGCTACTTAAATGTTATATAAAGAGAAGTTTTACCATAATTCATAATAATAATGTTTTAAACTAAAAAATTTTAAGAAATCATAAAACACTTTTATCAAATTTTAGTAACATGTACCAAAAACCAAAGAATTTTTGTTAAAAGTTGCTTTTTTTTAATTCGTTTACGAATCTATATTACATCATAATTGTGGAGATGTTACAGAACCTTTTCCCTCTGTTTGTGAACATTTTCTTGAACAAAGATATTCAAATAAAAGTAATGCATATGTTGACCCACTTATTAGCAATATACCCTGCAATTACTGTATCTTTTCTCATTTGCACTCTAAATTTGTACTCATCAGTGGAGTGAAAAATACCACGATTCAGTGGAAATGACCTACTTTTCTTCGATTAAAGATTAACTGCTTGCCATTTCAAGAGTTGATTTCATTCCTTCATTAACTGAAAATTACTAATCCAATCAAATGACTTTATGAGATCTGCCTTTCCAGTTTTAAACCTATACTGATTGGAATCTTGTTGCATTTTTAAGGTTGCTTGCTAATTTTCTTATTACAAAGATTTGATTTCTTATAAAAGATTAGAATATTTGAACGTATTCTAAGATTAGCAGGGTACATTTTTCATTTGATCAAACTATCAAATCACAAAAAGTAATTTAATAAAAGAAATCGTTAAACAGTCTTTGCAGTTGCATTCTGAACTCAACTTTCAAATAACATTAACAAAACCTTTACCAATACCCCTATCATTCCAATTACTCCGATCCCATCGAAATCACCCACCACCCTTAAAACTCACCAATAAACTACCCTAACCCCCATCCCAATCCTCCAACCCATCCAAAAACCCTTCCGCGAATGCAACAGCCTCTGCGCTAACAGCTCTCGCAGGAGCCCATAATCAAGAGGAAGCGATCGACGTGGGAGGTGCGCTCGGATAATACTCACTGATGACGGAAAACACGAGCAAAAGGGTATTCGCACAAACCCGCGCGAACTCGCCCATATACCTACACACCACCACAAGCGATGACCCAGGCTAGCTGGTGGGGGCACTATATATATAAAGCCGGCTAGAAAGAGAAAGAGAGTGAGGTTAGCTCTACGACGGCGCAAGAGAGGAGGGTGGGTGAAGGTGTGGGTAGGGAACGGGAAACCAATCGTCGCGATGTGGCTCTCTCGTCGCGAATCCCTAAATGCCAGCGGCTTTAAAGCCGAGCGATCCTCGCTCTATATACCCTGGTCGCGCATGCGCGCCACATAATCTCGCGTGTACGTCGATATACGCGACTCTAGCCGGCGCACAGACTCACACACACACACATTCTCATATCTGGAATCGCGCCTATATATATTGACGCGGCGTGCTCTCGCCCTATCCGAGGGGGCGAACTATTAATAAATCCCCCCGTCTCTTTCTATCTCCATCTCTCTTTGTGCGCGACTCTCTTTGAAGCGCTCGCCATCTATATACATATATACACGGGCGCATATATCGCTCGGCAGTGTGTGCCATATCGGCTTTACGAAACGCCACGGCGAGAGAGAGAGTAGGGATAAAAAGAGCGCATGCGTGCGCTAGAGGGGGGCGAGGAGGGAGGGGGGGCTTCGGCGAGAGAGCGAGTCTCCAATTCCGCGATGCGGGCCTCGAATCATTAATCGGTCGCCCCGGCAACCCCGGAGCCACGAGGCCATTGGTCGCTGCTGGCTCGGCTGCCCCCACTCCGCCGGGCCTCTCACACGCACGCCGAGTTGCCACCAATACATGTTGCGCTCGCGCGCAACACACACAGCCGAGCCGCAGACGCGCCAAGCTTCCCCCACCCCTCCGCTGTGTGTATATACCCCGGCGACGACGACTCCGGTTTCGTGAGATATTGTGTATTCTGGGCTTCGGGGCTGTGAGAGTGTGTGGGTGTGTCTGTGTGTGCGTGTGAGTGTGTTGCGTTGTGTGAGGTAGGCGCACACATGCGCAGCGGCGTGTTCGAGTCTACGATGTAACTATACACAGCTGAGAGCGGGGAATATCTCGGCGGGCAGACGAAGTCATACAGGGATCCGTGGACGAAGTTTCTGTTAGGTTTTGTAAGTGTATGTGTGTGTATGTATGCTCGCACACATGTACATTTCAAATGTGAAGTTAGATGGGGGCTAGTACAACGCGATATTATGTACGCCTCGATGGTTGAAGCATTTATACAATATTTTTAAAATAGCGCAGTACGTTTTTAAAAATGAACAAATACTTTAAAACTGCAATTATACAACTACATAGAACAGCTTAAAGAGATATATCAATCCATATTTTCAAGAATACAACAATTAAAGCGCTATCGCTATCGAATATATACATATACATACAATCGCTCCGAAACTCGCAAACATTAACACACGTGCCTACACAACTAAGCCACTATAGCATATCCAGTCATATGACTATTCACAAATGCTCACAATCATTCATTAAAGCACGAATATTCACGTATATACTGTCAATGCACAATACTCGCTCTTATACAAGCAGTCACACGTACACACACATTCACACTCAACTCGCCCACATACACACGCAAGCAGAGAGGGAGAGAGAAAGAGAGAGAGAGCTAGGACAAGGGTTCCCCGTTGATTTACGCTCTCGGAAAGGATGAAATACAGAGCCGGCGGTCGGCAATGTAGGAGCCGTGTATCTCCTTAAGCGTGTGCGTTCGTATTCTCCATCCGTGTGAACCGAGCTCTCCCTAGTATTAGTGCGAGCGGAGAGCGAGTAGGAGGGTCGGATGCGCGCACGAGCGAGACGAAGTAGAAAATACAGTGGGGAGAGAGAGAGAGAAAGACAGCTCCTCGGGGGCTTCTCGCCCATGTGTTGGCGCGTCTATGTGCCTGTGTGCGAGCGTGGAACTGTAGCGCGAGCCGAAGAGAGAGACTTTCGGAGCCGGCTGTGGCTGTATAATGTATATACTACTTTTTCTCTCTCTCTCTCTTGCTCGAGCGGCGCGCCGCTGCGAGCTACAGTTTCTGTGCGTTTTAGGCCTGAAAAAATGAGCTAGGGAGAAAGAGAGAAGGAGAGAGAAAGCGAGAAAGGGAAGAAGGATGCTCGGCCGAGCGCTTAGGTATACAGGACTGCCTGCCTGGCGGATTCGCTTCGCGGCGCAGGTTCTCTCCTGGGTTTGCGAAAAAACTTTTCTTTTGTTATATAAAAATACGAATTTACATTAACTTTTAAGCTCTCATTACAGCTACATGTGCATCAGCGCCGAATCGAACGTTGCGTCACTCTCGCTCTTATTATTATTATTCTTTCGCGCAACTCAGGCTCTCATTTCAACAATCGCTGTGTATAAAAAAAAAAGAATGAAAACACATCTTGCATAAGCGATGGAAAGCGCAGCTTTCTCAACGTAGCTCCGAACTCCGAATAAAAAAAAAGAAAAAACAATATTAATACACTGCGTTATCATCACAGCGTACAACAGCGGGAGAGCCGTATATACAGCAACGACAGCAGCAGCAGCGGCGGCACAGAGGGAAAGCGAAATCTCCCCCAAAAACTCAACACGTCGCGGCCAAATCCCATGCAAACCCCGCGAGGCAAATACACAGAGGCGCGCGCACAGACGAGAGCGCTCGAACCCTCGCACAGCGACGCACGGAATCCAGGATTTTTTCCTTCTCCCGCGCGCGCGTGCGTGTGTATATATATATACATATACAGACGGTGAAATTCTCTCTGAGTCGCGGCCTAGGAAAAAGGACGCGCTGCAAAAAGCGCGAATTTTTTTCTTTTTCGTTGTTAGGGAGTGAGAGAGAGAGAGGAGAGAACGGAAGAAGAGATGCCTCGGTTTGAATTCCGAGGAGGAGGTTGCTGTCTCGGACGGTTCTGCGAGGCGAGCTCCCTCCTCTTTCGCTCGCTCGTTCTCTATCGTGCATTTTTTATCGCTCTCTTTCTCGCTTGCTTGAGAGAGAGAAAGAGAGAGAGAGTTAGTGAGCGCGCGAGCTCTGCGCTCTCTGTTCTCCCTTTCGTTTCCTCTCGCCCGTTTCTCGTACTGATTTTCTGTTTACATTATTAATATTTGGGGAGCTGGCGATTATTATGGTAAATATAGCTGGGTTATTGTTGAGTTCGTTAGTTAGGTTGGCGATGAATAATGGTTTTGATCAAGTTGTGTATTTTAGTTGAGTAATTTTTATTAATATTGCTTCAGTTGATATTGTTTTTTGGGAAATTCCGAAAAAAAATTAATCAATTTCTTAATTAAAACCTAACTTGCTTTATTATTAATAGTGTTAGTGTAAAGGTTCATTAGGTCCTAATTGTGACCTCAGTAGGTCTAAATGATATTGTAATAATTAGGCCTAACTAATTAAATTTGCTTTTAGGAAATAAGGCTTTAGTTTATTGTCATAGATCCTTGAATAATAAATTTATTAATTGGAAAAATCTTTCATTCATTATATTTGTTAAAACAATAAATATTTTATAAAAATAAACAATTTTTTGTAAAGTATTGTAAGAAAAGTGGCAAATTTTTAAAAAATCTTCCTAACACTTATATTTATACACACATATATACGAATACCTGCAGGTATTGTTTTTAAATTTAATATACGCATATAAATAAAATAACTAATAAACGTTAAACAGAAATATTGAAATTATTAGAAGTTATTGTTTTAATAACAATCGATAGTTGTATATAGAATCTAATACAAAATTTAATCAGAAATTAGTTTTTTGTAAAACTAATGGAATAGAAAAGTAAATAGACCCAAATCAGGGCTAAACTAGATTATTTATTTATTAATATAATTATGGCTTTTATAGTTAAATCCTAAGCATTAGTTATAGGGCCTAATAAATATATATAATTAATCTAACTATTCATTTATTGTCTACTAAAATACAAAAACTACAAAAAATCATTAACTTTTTGAAATCCAAAACCATACATCAAACAAAATCCACCACCGATATCCCCAGACAACAATCACCCAGCAACAATAAAATTTTCACCACCCACTACCGAAAATCCCCGAAACCCCAAATTTTCAACCCACGCCCCACCCTCCTTATTTTCCATCTTCCATTTACTTTTTTCACAATCCCCCCTCCCCTCCTCCACTCATTATATCACAATTTCCCTTTCTCTTACACTCGGCACCCATCTCCGCTCCTCTCCCGCGGCTCTCCCGGCCCTGACTATATATCTCTTCCCTATCTCCCTTACAGCCCGCGCTCTCTACTCGAGCAACACATCTCGCTATCTCCCTCGCTCCATCCTACCCAACCACTCGCCACGTCTTTCTCTCTCGGCAATCCTCGTAAAGCCGGCTGGCTTGCTTTCCCTCGTCTCCTTCGTCTATACGTATACGAGCTCGCGTCCACGTGTATATGTGCGCCTCTCTGTGTGAGTAGTACGTACACAACGACGGCTCGCACACGGACGCCCGGAGCCACTAACACGCGGCGAGAAAATATAAAATGTCGCGGCGAGGCATCGCCATTGGAGGAAGATGTTTGCCAGCGATATATACGCGCGGAGAGCGCCGCGCGCAGGGACGAGGCGGCGGGTCGTATAGCCGTGTTCGTTTGCTCTATGTGTGAGTGCATGCCTGTGTTGCTCCGCGCTCGGTGAGCTGGTGTTGGTGAGCGCGCGCGCAACGGGGGGAGCGCAGGGGTGGGGCGGAAGCAGGCGAGCGCTTAGAGACAGCTGTGGCAGGGACGTAACGCGAGAGCCCCCCCAGAGGATTATGTGCGTGTAACGCTTGGAATTCCGTTCGTTCTTTCTCTCTTGGGCGAGAGCGAGCTGAGTTGGCCAGTATCACGGCTTTCGCTGATATTGCTGATTATTATTTTAGGGGAGATTGTTTTTGAGTTGTTGTTGTTTAGTTTTTTACGTTACGCAGCGGGTTTGGATTTTTAAGCTGGTGGGAATGGGGGCTTTGGTATGAATGGTTCATTGTTGGTATTTTTGGAGCGGTGAAAGAATCTGTTCAGTATCGGTGGATTATTTCGGTAGAGATGAGTTTTCTTTTAAACAAATGAATGTTATTGGTTATTTGAACTTCGATAGTATTTATATGTGTGATTGGATGTAATATTAAGTGAATGTTTTTACATTTGAAAATAGTTTAGTTATTTGAAACTTCCAAGAAATGTTAAATAAAAAGATAAATATGCAATTTAGAAACATTATTGTTATTGTAACTCATACAAAAATTATAATGGATATTCTTTTTATTTTTAATTAAAACATATAACTTTAATAAAAATCCTTTTACTTTATAAAATCTTATATATGTGCAAAATTTTTGTTGATATAGATATAGACAAAAATTTTATTTTGTATGAAACAAAAATATAAATGCATAAGATAACAATTTATAAAATTTCTTTTAACAACAATTTGAATAAACGAATCCACATTGTTTTACTTTAAATTAAAAAAATAATACAGTTAAACATCCTTACACATATAAATCGATTAAAGGTGAATAATTTATATTATATTTATTGTTTAATGTATTATAAAAATATTTTATAAAATAATTCTTAAAAGATTTTCAAATAAATATTATCACTACAAATATATTGTATTCCCGTAACCACACGTTTGGACAGTGTTCTAAAGCTCAGTGACGTCATAGCTAAAATATTTTTGCAAACGTCAATAAAAAATCGACTCAATGGAGCAAAAGAGAAAAATATAGCTAAGCATTAAAACGATATTTCCGCTGACTTAATTAGATTTTAATTTGTGAAAAGATTAATCAAGGATAATGTGTAAATGAACACTATTTTTATTCCATCTGTTAAGTTAATTAGGCGAGTCAAAAGTATTCTGCAACTTTTTACTTGGCGCAACTGTGACGATGCAAATATATGATAGATAGGCTTTTAATTTCGGTGCTTCAACAACAGATTTTCCTTTAAGACTTTAAGACGTTACTCTGCAGATTTATCTTCATTAAGGATGTTACACAAAATAACGATCATAAATAATTACGAGCAAATTTTTATATATATATATAGTGCATTGTGCAATTAAAAATTAAAATTATTAAAATTTTTAAATAATAATAATGAAATTAATTTGGATTAAATCAATAAACAATATTTGCTACTTGCTAATTATAAATGTATTATTGTACTGATAAGTATTGCAAAAGTTTTCTTTTTAATTACAATATAAAAAAAAAACATTTTTAATTTGCCAACAGTATATCTATTATTCAAAAACATTTTAAAAATTAAAATTTTTAAGACTTGTTCTTTTTTCATAAAAATGTTGGATTCCTTAATATTTCATAAGTAATTAATAATTTATTGGAATCGGGGAGTGCGAATCATAAAGCGGAACATAAAAACTCTCTCAGAAGAATCTAACATCTGTTACAGAATTCCACTGTATATACCCCAACTATAAAATACTTATTAAATTTAGTTCCTTAAATAATTTTCTTACGTAAAAGCCAACCGGTAAAATAAAAATTATTTTTAATTTTATAATAAATGTAATGTTCTTTACGTACAATCATATTTTATGTACGTATTATATTTCTATGAAATTATAAGAATATACTAAAAATTCGAGTTCAAATATAGATAGAACTTAGATGATCAAGTAGATTAGCAATTACGAATCACATTACAATAACGCAATGTCTACATTCTCTTTTTGAAACTCACGCATTGTACCAAGCTTGCCTAAAATCGAACCATTCACCCCAAAACATCTGAGATCGTTAAAGCCCCCCGTGCTCATCAGAACACAAGAAACCCATATCCACACCATCTCTCACCCACCAACACAACTCATTACAACAAAGAACAAAACCCCCTCTACCACCTCCCAATTAATACCCCCCAACATCCCCTCAAAAAAAAAATCCCCAAAAAAAAACCCTTCTACCATCTCCCACTCCACCCCAAAAAATCTTCTCTGCTCCCTCCGGCTAGCTACGTCCCTGCCCCATCTCTCAGCGCTCGAGAATCCATCGCCTCTCGTCCCCTCGCTTTCGCGCACACCACCACCAAGCCACTCTGGCTCTCACCGACGCTCCCCCCACCCCAGCGACCACTCTGCTACGCTGGCGTTGGCTCGGGCCGATCCCGTTATAGCGCGCGTGCGCGAGATTATAAACGACCCCCCCACCACCACGCCAACCGCGCCATGTTGTCGGAGAGAGCGCGCGCAGAGCGCTTGGCTCCACCCAGGGCGTCGGTAGAGCCAGCTCGGCCCGATTGGCCGGCAACTTAGACCAATCGCCGTCTCGCCAATCGACCGCTGCCTACATCGCCTCCGCGCAACGCCAGCGGCCAATCAGCGCTGAGCGAGCCGAGGTGGTGGGGCGGCTCGCCAGTTCGCGGAACAAGGACAGAGCGAGCCGCCGCCAGCCGAGTGCGCTGCTTCCTCCGCCGAGTGCGCGGCGGCTCTGTAGTATACGTGCGCGGCCCCGACGGATTTTACACAATACAGGCCGCTCTCTCTCTCTCCTCAGCCGAGCTGTTTGCGCCAGGATTTTCCGAAAATTTTCTGCGTTTTCGCTGCGAAAAGTCCAGTTTTTGAGGTTAAGTGAAGTAAGTCAACGTCAGTGGCGCGTGTCACGATTCTACGTTTGTTTTCGTTCCAGACAGAGATAGATAGATGTATATATAAGTATATGTACGCAGTGTCGGTGTGTGACAGTGCTAGTGTGGCTCGGTGCGTATGTGTGTGCGTGAAGTGACGTTCCCTTCGCTCCTGAAGTACAAAAGCGAGCTTGATACACAAAGGCCGCGCTCCGGATTACGGCATTATACGCCGAAAAGAAGATTTATCGTCTAGTGAAGGAAAGAGAGTGAGAGAGAGAGACAGAGAAAGAGAGAGAGACGCCCGATGCGGCTGCAGCGGTGTGTGCGTGAGACGACTGCCGTAGTACTTCAAAACGTGCCAAGGTGTGACTGCGCAGGCGCACTGTAAGTATCGTATATACATATATAAACTTCCTTTTCCCTTCTTTCATTTCAATTTTTCGCCTTTTATATCTACAGCTATATATATTGTATACGTATATATAGAGCCTCTCTCGTATTTCCATACTAATTATCAAGCTCCCTATACTCCGATTGCGCGCAAGCGCTCGTTATCGCCGAGCCGCGTTACATTATTTATTTCTCGACTCTCTCTCTCTCTCTCTCCCCGTTCTTTTTTGTCGTCGACGTTCGTTACCTCCTACTTCTCTGATCCGTTCTAGGTTAGGTCGAGTACTCGGTGGGGGACTCACTGACGACTCCCCCACTCTGTGTGTAGGTGTATAAGTGTGAGCGCTTTTGCATGTGTATGCGCGTACTTGTGTGTGTGTAAAAGAGAGAGAAAGAAAAGCAAGGAAAAAAGAGAAAGTCGAGGAAGACCGAAAATACAATATAGGGGATTGAGAGTAAGAGAGAGAAAGGAGAGAGAGAGAGAGCATGGCCCTAACCTCAAAAAAGAAGCCGTTCGAGTGGGGGACTTCGTTCCGTGGATATACATTACACACAGACACATGCACACTCAAACGTACGCGTGCTCAAGTGAGAACGCGATGGCGAAAGCAGCCGCGTGTGCACAGCCCCGTTTCTCTCTCTCTCTCTCCTCTCTCTGGCTGGCGTTATTATTGTTATTATGCGAGTACGCGCGGGGACGGGATGATTGCTAGCTGTATGGCGCGAGCGAGAGAGATGGAGAAAGACAGGGAGACGACCATGTTGAGCGCGAGCGAGAGAGAGCCTCGGGAACCTCCCCCCCTTATTTTTCATTCGTCTCCGGCTGTCTTCATTCTTTCGCTTCCCCCTCTCTCTTTTCTATCTCTCTCTCTCTCTCTCTCGCTCTGACGTTCCCCCCGCGTGGCTCGTGCGTGCCGCCTTTATCCCCCGTTTTTTTTCGTATATACGCGCGCATCTCTGTGTGGGTCGGAGAGAGAAGGATGCATATCGGCCGTCTCTCCCACCTTCTTTGCTTTCTCATCTCGCTCCGTCCTTTTTCAAGGAGAGCCCGTGTACGTGTATATACTCGCGGCTCTGTGTGTGCGCGCACTTCTCTCTTTTCCATCCACGTAACGCGTGCGCGTTTTGAAAAACTTTATATTCCGTGGGACTCTGCTGCGCGAAGCACTCTGATATATATGTATTTGCGCTCGCTTTTTTTACGTGTATGGGGCTGCATGGCTCTTTTTTTAAAGGGGAATGTTGTTTTATTTTAACGGGGGATTGTGTTTTTACGCTTTTTCTTTTGTAATAATAAAATTTCGTTTATTTAACAATTTTAGTTTCCACGTGTTTACGATTATTTTTCAACTTTGTTATTTGTGCTCGTTATTTGTTTGCGTTGAGGAAATACGTGTGCTTTTTTAGAACTGTTAAAAATTTTATGATTGGTCGAAACGGTTTTTAAAAGGAAGCTTTAAAGTTTATGTATAGAGACGGCCGTGCTAGGTAAACATATTTTTATAACGATACGGTTATTTTAGATACGTATGCACGTATTTTTTTATTTTTACGATATCTACATTGTACGATTGAATAATATTTTCAATTAAATATAACTGAACTTTTATATTTTACTAAATCCCTACCTTGAAAACATATTGAAATACCGAAAAAATATAAGAAATTAAAACACGTTAAATATTTGAAATTATTATGTCTACTTATAAAATAGATTATACAGAAAATAATCCAAAAATTGATTTTTTGTAAATTTATGTAGCAACATAGAAAAGCTTGAGATTTTAATAACCTGTTTATTACGTAGTTTATTACTACATTATTTTCTTTGCAATAAACAACAAAGTTTTTTCATATAAGAGAATGCAATAATTTAACAAACTCTAATGTTTTCATATAACTGTAATAAGGCTACAGGTAACTGTAAATTGAATTATAGCTATAAAACACCATGAAGATATTTCCTCCACACTATAATTACTATTATGTTTTAAGGAAATTGCATAGATTTAATCTATATATATGGTCAATTAATGCTAATTACAGGAACGTATTTACATAAAAAAATTTGAATAACTAGCGGATCAGAATTTAACCTCTTGTTAATAATTAAAAAAATTTTTAAACGCGGAAATTGTTTTTTTACTCCTCGTATTAAAAACTGTCAGTTTTTCTAAGTGAACCTAAACAATTTAAGGGGGCCAGCCTGAGTTGAAATGACTGAAAAAAAATAAAACATTTATTACTATTTAAAATAGTATATCA
>UELX01004491.1:0-17611 GCA_900480035.1 Eupelmus urozonus
TACGTATAACGACCTAAATTGCCGTTTTCAGAGTAGCGGGCGCTAAAGACTTTAGCGCCCGCTCCGGCGTTTTTAGCTATAAATGGTCACTTTTGCCTCTCATTTTAGGTATTAAAAAGCGCGAAAATCGTGCTTGTGTTACAAAAACACGTTTAATCTACATGAATAAAAGCAATTAAAACTTGAAAGTTTCAAATATATATTAACAATTAATTATCATTAATAATGCTATGATATGCTAATAAATCAAGATTTTGATTACTATAATTTTATTTCAGTATTTATTAAAAGATAAATTTTTCTCTGACAGTCTTGAAACAATGAAAATATGTACTGCATGTCCCTGAAAATACACCCTGAACTTAAGCTTGAATCTTCTATCCAAGTGAAGGATTAAAACTTCAAAAATCGTCCCTCTTAAAAAATAATAAGTCTCTGTGAGTCTAAATAACAGCAAGAAAAGGTATCCACTGTAAGCGATTGAAAAGTAGTAAGAAAAATCCCGCCGAACTTTTATTCTCGCGAAGAATAAACTTTTATGTCCTGCAGCGATTTCTTCGGATACAGCCAGAAATACACTTGAAACACGACAAAAGATGACGGCAACGCTTTTGTCGACTTTTTAGCGCAATTGTGAGCATTTTACAGGCGGGGTGCGAACGACAATTATCGTTTGTATATGAAAAAGGGAGGAACCGTGATTTAGCGTTTGGGTGCGCCTCAGGGTTGGTATAGCGCGATTCTACATGCTACAGATAAGAGATTTTCTGTCTTTATCTTTGATTTGAGGATTCACAGGGAAATTTTGATTATTTTGTTTAACGACGGCGAAAATTATGCTGGGATTGTTCATATTATTGTTTCTGAACTAGAAGAAGTATGTATTAAAATTATAACTCTATGTATAATTTTTAAATACGGATTTAGTTTTGCATGTAAATAAATTGAAAACTTGAAAAATAATAACGAAGTATATATTCATCAATCAAGGTTCTACATATTCCCATAAATAAAAACGGCATCAAAGCACGGAAATTTTTCAACCTCAATTATTACACCGCTTCATAGAAATTCCTTACATACCTATACATAAAAAATAAGAGCCGGAATCAGCAACCGATCGACTCTCAAATGCGACGAAATAAATTTCCCGATGTCACGTCGTAATTTAAAACTCTCCTCCCGGCCCTATCCACACATTTTTCGCGCGCACTCAGCCGACCTCAGCCGTAGTTTATACGTGCTTAGCGTCTTTATGGCGGCGAGCGAGTCCAGTTTTTGTGAAGGTACGTCGTCGTCGAGATCTGCATATTTCAAGTCGCTTTGGAAGGGGGGACCTTAGAAAATTTATCGTTCGCCGGCGCGCTTGAAATTTTCGCAGCGCGCCCTTCGGTATCGCGAGCTAATAATTTTAGTGGCGCGCGCGTGACGAGAGTCGCGCTGCTTTTAGATGCTGGCCGCGTGCAATAAGTGTGTGAGGGTATATGGTAAGGTTGTGTATAATGGGGGAAATTATGGTTGAGTTGTGATGTTTATACTGGAAGAGTTTGTTGAAAAGTATTAGGGAAGGTGGTGTTATTTAAGTGAGTTTTGTTTGTAACAGTTTTTAAAATAAAAAAATTGTATTCTGTTTTGCGTAACTAATCAAATAATAATTGAATAGATAGATTTTTAATTTTGAAGGGTTACAGACGGGATACCCCGTAAGTAATAAAAGTGATCATTATGTTTTTAGTTTCAGCAGTTTGAAGCGCAATTATAATAAGCAAGTTATAAATTCAATTTGCTTGTCAATGCATTCATGCAACTCTAATTCATCATTCATCTTGAAGACTTTACCTCCTTATAATTCTAATTAAAAAATGTTAATTAATATTTTCATCCAATGATTATTCAGATGAATTTCAATACCTTTTATTTTCTGAGTTTATCAAGATCACAAATGATAATTTATCTACAACTCTAAATAAAATAATTTTTATTTCAATTCGCCAAAAAATATACCTCTCCAATCTCCAATCCCATATATCCCCGCTCTAGTCTAAGCTCTATACACACTTTCCCGCCCCTTCTGCGCAGTTAGAAAGAAATAAAACAGCAATTCGCCACACGCGTTCACAAAAGCGCCCACCCGTTCATTGTTCTAATCGAGTTCCCGACTGTGTATAGAAAAGTTACACACGAGCGTGCGCGCGCGCGCTCTCGAATTTCAAGCAAGCCGTGCGAGCGAGTTATGCTCATTTATTCTCATCGAAATCGAAGGGCTGTACAATGGGCCCGAACAATGGGCCGTGTGTGTGACTACGCAGGTCAATGGAGGTTTTCGCAAAATTCGAGTGCCGCCAGGCATAATGCTCCGAGCGCTTTCTAGTTCGCCTATTAGGCTGTGAAAGCGCTCTCAGAGAGTGGGCCAAGTGGTGAATTTGGCGACGAATTCGGCGGTGTACATATAGTGCGCCGGAGGGGATAATTTCAGTATTTTGGTTATAATTTAACGATTTTGCGTATAGTAATATATAATAATTTATTCTTCATCAACAAATACAGTTTCAACGATTCAAGTCTTTCGTTTTTAAAAAAATAATTTGTCGCTCAGGTACCCGAGCTCATTTGGAATCTCGTTCAGTACCGAAATACTTGCGAAATACTTTAATTTCTAGCATTATTGTAGTTCTCTTTGTACCAATCAACAGTTTCTTTGATTGCTTGTTCGAAAGGTGTAAACTGAAAGTCTGGTAAGTACTTTCTAAGCTTGGCATTACTTGCTGTTTTCTTGTATTGACCATCAGCTGCTGATGTGTCAAACACTATTTTACCTTTGAAGTCAAAAGCCTTAGCAAGTGCTTCGGCCGCTTGTGCTATTGTCACCTCTTGGGATTCATCAACTACAATCATCATTTATCATATATAATTTTTGTTTTATTACTTTATGTTTCTCTATTTTACTATACACTACCTGATAAAATTATGGGATCCACTGAATCATAATTCCGAAGGACCCAAACAAATAGTTTTGCTAAATCTAAACTATATATAAATTGTCTTAAAGGTTTTCCAGTTCCAAGAACTGTAAAAACTTTATCTTCTGTATTACCTGTAACAGAAATACGTGTATAAAAAATTTTTTTGGACAAAACATTTTAAGTAGTACTTCTTGGTAAAAAATATTTTACCATCTTCTATAAGATTATATAATTTTCTCATCAATCCTGGAATGACATGACTAGCACTTGGATGAAAATTATCATTTGGTCCAAATACATTACATGGAATAACACTCGTATATAATCTGCCATGCTGATCATAGTACCCCTTATTCTGAACATCTATTAACCTTTTAGCATAACTGTATCCATAATTTGATGGATGAGGTGGTCCATTATGAACCTGTTAATGGAAATAATCTAAGAACTCAAAATTTCAATATTTATTGACTTTCTTACCATTGTTTCATCTATAGGATACTTTGTTTTATCAGGGAAAATGCATGTAGAAAGGCAGGACACAATCTTAACAACATCATGTTCATGTGCTGTTTGCAAGACATTATCGTTCATATGAAGATTTTTTCGCTGTAAATAAGTATTTTCTAGAACTACTGCTTCTATACTTTATATACACAAGTATACTTACCAAAAAATCAAGATTATGAGCCATATTATGAAATAAACCTCCAACCATTGCTGCAAGATGTATAACATGTGTGGGTTTATATTTTGCAAATAATGTTTCTGTACTATGTTTATCACTAAAAATAAATTATAAAATATACATTAAATCATCAGTACTAAATTAAAAGTACATTAAACAATAATTAAATTTTTACAAACCATAAATCTGCATCTTTAGAACTGACAAAAATCCATTTCTCATTTTCAAGTTTCTCTGTTTCTACAACAGATTGAATAGCTTTTCCAACCAAACCACTTCCTCCTGTGACTAGAATAACTTTTTGTTCATTCGCCATCTAATAACAAAAATAATAATATATTCTAATTAAATTTAATGTATAAATAAATTTTGCAAATAATTTAATAAAGTAAATATATTTTATTATTATTAATGTAAGGATGAAAGAATGCAATATTAATTACAACTTAACTTTAAAAAGAAAGTAAAAATTATTTATCACTTGTTGATCTGTTGCCACGTTATACTTTGATCAGAATATTTTCGTTCTGTTTGAAAACTTTGTTTTTATTCATTACTAACCTTCTAGACAGAATATTTAATTAAGTATAATAAAGCAAGCTGGGTTCTGGGTATTAGAAATTTAAAGAGAAACCTATTTCTATAAATACCGGTTTCGTTTCTTATTTTTTTGTCTTACTGTAATGAATAATCTTTTGTTTGTAAATGCAGATAAATATCTTAACAAATAACCACAGAATCTGTGAGTATGTTAGTATTGGAGAAAATGTTCTGCAACTGCAGTTCTGCTAAGTTGCGAAGTGTCAATATTAGACTGTAGAGGCACCACTGGTACGTTGTAGTTGCAGCTTTTGTAGAACCGCGAAATTTAAAGTTCATTTTGATGGATAAGTTAATTTGTCAAGGGTAAAAATATGTTTCGAAATTTTTACTTTCAGCTTTAACAATTTGAATTTACAAAATGTATTTGTGTTTGAAAGTTTTAATTTAATAAGATTTTTATAAAAAATAAATTATTGTTCGCGCATTTTGGTAGTAGGAAAAGTTGTTTTATAAGTCAAAATATATTTATTAATTTTTATTAGCGTTTTTATTTACACACTAAATTTATAAAATTTTACATACAACTAGTTACAAAATATATAAACTGGGGTAATATAAAACCTGAAGTAGAAAATTCTCTGAAAAATTCTAAAATTACTTTTTTTGACATTTCTAGATTGGCAGATAAAGAACAAATCTTCAACTTGAATCATTTGTTAAGTAATATAAAAAGAATACAAATTATTTCACGAAAAATATTTCTCGTTTGTGTGTTTTTATATACAATTTACAAATGTATGTAAATTAGTTTCTGTTCCATACTTATTATTAGATATATTATCTATGTTACATTATGTTAATTTTTTACATTAACACTAAAGGTATATAACAGCTATTGTGTATTATCACAGTCCACATATATTATTAAAGTTCACGCGATTTCTTGAGAAACATAAAAAATATGTTAGTTTAATTAAATGTTTAAGTATTTATCAGAGTGTATGATTGTAATCATAAAATGCATTAATTTATGTTGGTTACGCTGGATTTGCAATTTTTGTAGTGAACGGATTTTCCACTTTAACACAAGCACCAGCCATTTTAGTGCCTAAATAACCAGTCAAAAATCGTTCATCTTGGCCACTATGAATAAATTTGATTTTTCTAAGTCCTTTGCCATAATTTTTGAATTCATATTCATTCTGGAACAAAAACATGTAGTCAGTATTATATTTTGTATCTTGTAAATTGAATTAATTTTTTAGTTTTATGAAGTTTAAGTAAATTAAAACTACTTCAATATACGTACTTTAAACCACATATTATGATTTTCTCGATTCAAAAGTCTTACAAATTTGCGATTATCTATTACTTTTTCTTTCTTTCCCTTTTTTTCACCTATTAATTGAAAATTGGATACATAAACAGATGGGCAATCCAGGCGACCACAATACCATTCACTTATCTACATAAAAATCAAGAAAAAATATAAAAATTAAGTTTTGTTTATATTATTTAAACTATTATATCAAGTACAAACTATTATCAAAATAAAATTGTAATGCTACCTCAAATATATTCTTAATTTTGAGAGAATTTCTTATTTCTACAGTAAAAAAATACTATTAATTTAATATAATTATTTGAAAAAAATGCAATTAATTCAAGAAATTCTTATTATTACCTTTATTTTTGGTTGAATATAGTCCAAGAGATATTTAGAAAATCCTTCATAAACAAGATCTATGATTTGATATTTGCCACACGTGTAATTGTCCATGTGTGTTCTTCTGTTTATATAATGTGAATTAACAAAACAATGTTTCTTTCCTTCGAAAACTGGATCATGTGGTAATTCTGGGACTCCCAGAGGAGGGCACTCAATTGACCATCCATCTTCCAAAATTGAAGTCATTGTCCAATGTGCATAGATTCCCAGTTCTCCAGAGTGATTCTTTATCAAATTTTTGGCAAAAGGTGTTTTGGAGCACATATAATAATACGCTGGCCAAGGCAGATTCCTACTGATTGGTCCAGTTCTCAATGCCAGCTCAGCTTTTTTATACCAAATAATTTTTTGAATAATAAAGTGCCATTGCTTACATACTAATTGACAAGCCAAGAGGGTACTGTGATCAATGTAACAAAGTATCAGTGATATTAGCTCTTCTGGAACATATTTATCGTCTATAATAAGGCCATTGTTAGAAATGTCATCATACTGAATTTTATTTTCTATCATTTTAAATTTTTTACTCGACCTCTTGGTAAATTTAAACATTTTTTCTATTCTTGTTTTAACAAATATGGCCACTAAGAATATAATTTTAAAACTTATATTGAATTCAAAACATTGTTAAAATCAATAGTTTCCGCATTGAAACCAAACTAAAAATGTCAAATCGTTTCGAATTCGTTCCCTTTAATTTTACTGCTGTCAACGTTTGTTTACGTTTCAAATATGTAAACACTGCGTATATACAAAAACTTAACCTCACAAACGTTGCACTCTAAATCTTTCTCGGTCGATTAATACGCCAATCCATTGAGGAAATTCAGCCCACCACTTGTATTATTACTTTTCGATACTCCTGACAAAAGAAGGCACACGTCTAACAATTGGCGCAGCAATGAAAAAATAATAATGAAACAAACAATAAACGCGCATTTGCGGCTTGACAGATAAGGAACAAAGAAAAACTGCACACACTATACTTTATGAATCAGGTATGCAATATACATATACCGTACAGCTGTAGCGTTTGCCTGCGCATCCTCTGAAGAAGTCGAGGATGCGCGCCGACGCCGATGCAGTGGCGCCGAGACTATATACGATAAGCGCATCATGAGTGGAAGATAAAATTAGCGTGGGATTTTTATGCTACGTGAGAATGTTTTTTAATGCTTGCACTTTAGAAGTAGAAAAATACTCGTATATTTTTTTTTATGGTAACAAAGTTTACATTTAATTGTAGAAATCGTCAATTATTAACATTTGAATCAAATTTATCTACTATTTATTTGTGTAAAATTCTAGTGATAGAATTATATTAGATTAAAGGATTAAAATTCCTTAACAATTGCAGAAACTTTATAAGTATTGAAAACAATAAAAAAGTAGAAACAAAATCATACTTATCATAATTGTATTTTATAAAGAACTAATGTAATGGAAATCAAGAAACGTCATGTCACATACCTAGTCATATAAAATTAAATAATAATTGAAATTAATTGTATTTAGGTAATGCTGCAATGATTTCATAATCTAATGGAGGAAAATCAACTTTTATACAAGCTTTAGCCATTTTACTTCCACATCCACTGTGGTCATCATTTTGATAAACATCTTTTCCACCATGAATATATTTAATTTTCCGTAAACCTCTGCCATAATTTTTAATTTCATATTCATGCTAAAAATAAATAAATAATTATTATTCTTTCTAATTATATGAATTAAGGTGGCTCTGGCGCAAGAGTAAATTTTCATCTTTATTAATATATTTCTTATTTCTTTTTTTTTATGTATTGAATAATTTGCTGGAACCACCTTAAAATGTTAACTCTAATATCATTACTTACTTTAAACCATTTATTTTGCTGTCCACTTTCTATTACTCTCCAGAAAGTAAAAGAATCGTGCAATTTCTTTTTACTATGGTATTCATTTTTATAAATTATAAACTTAGTGTTTCCATTGCCCTTTAAAAACTGAATATTACTTAGATACAGGGCAGGTGAATTTTGACAGCTGTACCATTCACTAATCTGGAACAAAATTAATTTTTAGCTTTAATAGTTGCTAGCTTATTTTAAAATAAATATTTGAAATATGACTTACTTTTATTGTAGGTTGTAAATGATCTAATACATATTTTGAAAAACCTTCTTTAATAAGGTCAACAGTTTGGTATTTCGATGTAATACCATAAGAAGTAACAAAACAATGACTATTTTCATTAAATGACGGATCGTCTGGTAATGGAGGAACTGGTGGAGACTCTACATACCAATGTATGCTAGGTCTAGGTGAATATTTCCAATGTGTCCTAGGTCCCTTTTCACCTGAATGATTCTTTACTAAATTTTTGTTAAAAGGCATTTCGCTACAAAGACAATAATATGCTATCCATGGTGTCCGTTTATCGAAGAGTAACTCTCGACCTACTGATTTTTCAGCTTTTTTATGCCAGACATAACGTTGAATTAAAATTTGCCATCTTTTACAAACTAACTGACAAGCTACTAGTGTCTTATAGTCAATATGGCAAAGAATTTCTATCAGCAATTCCTCAGGTATAAATTTTCTGCTAATCACTAGTCCATTTATTTTATCATTATTTGAAATTTCATCTTCTTCACTTTTAACATTTGTTTGTTTTTTTCTACCACTGCTTCTTTTGGCTAGTGCTGCATTAGTTTTTGATTCTTTTCTCTTTTTCTCAATTGGTATAAGATTTTCTTGTTCCTTTAATTTTAACCTTTTCCTTTTACTCCGAGTTTCCATTATTATTATTTATTTATTACTAAAACTGATTTTTAAAAAGTATCATACAGTTTATCAATATTTATACGCGTAAATCACAATTCTTCATTCTATCAAAGTACAACTTTATTACAATAAACGGAATAAATGATGTTGATTATTAGAATTCCGTGTAAAACGTAACCTTTACGGCTTTACCTCGCACTTTCAAACATATGTTAATTGGTATGTGTGTGTCTGTAGTGTATATACCTATATAACTAGACGCGCGTCGCGCCGTCAGTTCATCACGGTGCGCGTGGTGTATACATACTCTCTAAAAGTTAAAAATCTATGTGAAAATTTACTCCTTAGAAAAATTTACTCCTTATAAGGAGTAAATCATTAGATTTAACAACTTTTACTCGTTATAAGGAGTACATTTTTATTATTATTCTATATGAGGAGTAAATTTCTTGATTTTATGAAATTTGCTCTTTCCTTATCTTTTGATTTCACAAAATTTACTCCTTATGAGGAATAAATTAAAAAAAATACTCCTCATATGGAGTGAATTTAAAAAAATACTCCTTATAAGGAGTAAATTTTGACATAAATTTACTCGCTCCTTACCTTTTAGAGATTACACTGTAGTATGTACTCTCTGTACTGCATATGTTTATTTATGTATTTATGATTGTATTTTATATGAATGAGTACGATAACAGGAATTTACTTTTATACTATAATTTCGACTATAATTTGATTAGAAATGTTTATAAAATCTTCATAAATATCCGTTTGAAAGCTCATGGAAAAAATCTGTAAAGTGCAATTATTTTATTTTATTTTTCTACGATTGTTTTATTTTCGAAAATATTCAATTTTTATTTATTTTTGTGCAAAAAAAAGCAAAGACAATTTTACAATTGACTATTGAAAAGTACTTAGGAAGAACTGATATTTATATTTTTCAGAATTTTTTTCGATAATATTTCTTTGAAGAAGAAAACATAATTTCACATTAAAATTTTGTAACGGATATTAATATAATATATTACTAATAATTAAATAATTTTTAATTGGTTATAATTAATACGTTACTGCTTACTTTTCGAAATAATTAGGTAAATTGGAGAAATTTTTTCAGTACTAAAAATCGAATTTTGCTGAATCCGCAAAAACGAATTTTAGGACTTGAATGTCGGGTAATTTAATTAAGAATATCCTTACAAATATTAAGTATCATTCTTTATCTAGATTTTAAGATATATACTTATTCAAAATTCTCTTGTTTTGGAGATATTCACGTTGCAATAAATAAATAAATATTACAATATACATAATGTAAATATAAAAAATAAATCTATAAATATCTATGTAAAACAATCTAAGTATAGAAATAAAAGAATTTATATTACTGTATGGTATTTATTCTTAATTTAAAATAAAAACTTTTTTTTAATATAAAACTTATGTATTTTTGAAGTCTAACCCACGAAATCTTATTTTACGAATTTTTAGTAAAAATTTACATTTAAATTAGAATTTTGAACAAATTAGTTTTCAAACCTTATGAAAAAGTAGACCCGACCAAAAATAAAAGAAAAATCATAACTTGGTAAATAGTAAATATAAGTAAGCTGTAAATTCATTTTTATAAAACAGTATCTGGTCTTCGTTAATATTTGTTTAGTGACGTTAGTTTTGTTAAACGAACAAACCTGTAGAAATACGACCTTGCCGTATCGCGGCAGGAGAAATCGTGAAGAAGTTACCGGTGCTCTTGTATTCACGTATATATACATACATAAATACATACTTATATGCTTATATAAATAACTCACTGCATGTATATTTTCAGGGTTAAAACATCACTTTAGTATTGAATCGGCCGCTTAGATGAGGATCAACCGATTCTATTCTAAAAATTTTGTACATAGTGTTTTGTATAAGTAGTTAAAGCAATAATTGTTTGCATTGTTTGTAAATTAAGATAACGTGATGAAAACTCGATGAAAACTTTAATACGAAGAATACCGGAATTTTTACTAATTCCTTCTACTTCATTTTCAAGTTTCGTAAAATTTTTCAATGAACAATAATAAGATGTCTCCATATTTTTGAAAAATTGAAAATAAAATGTTCACAAATTTGTTTAAATCTTCAGAAATTACAATATTTTTTCTTATTTTCTTATTGAACAACTTTCGGAACTTTATGAAATTTGAAACTTATGAAATACGTTTCATATAAAAAAGAGTATTTACTTTGCTTGATTTTAGAATAAGTACAAAATACAAACATAAAACGGTAGTCATTTAAGAGATAAACTAGTTACATTATTATGGAGCAGTGATGCTCTGATAACAAAACCTGACGCACTGCGATTGCAGCAGACACTATGCGTGGTCTACTTCCGATTGCATGTGCAATTCTGCTTCATACGCATTTGCTGTAATTTCATGACTCAATTCTGACAGAATTCTGTTGGATGCACAATACTGCATCAGATAATTATTAATACCTATATACAATTCTGATATACTTAACTGCGTAAGATTCTGTCGCATATAAATTCGATTTCCGCTAGGGTTTGTTCACTGACTATTTCTAGTTAGTATTAATCCTGTTAAAAACTTTCTATTGGATTTCTACCCGGATTCCCTTTAGGATTCTACGTGAGTTAGTCTGGAAATTTAAAGTGAAATATAGATATCTGAGCGGGTTTACATCTGTAGAATTTTCGTTCAAAAATTTAGTCAAATATCCATGTAAAATCCAGCTGTAATTCCAAGTAAAACGGGATCTATACTATTACTATTTATTTATTATCTTATATCAAATCTAATTCCAAAAACCCAAAAAATTTTTAATAATTTTGTTCCAAATCTTAAAGAATCTTTAACATTTTTTTTCAGTTTTAACAATATTTTTTATAATAATATTTTTTATTCGGTGAATGAACATTATATCTTCAAATTACTCCTTAAATGCTATTATATTATGTTTATTATTACAAAATACAAGTATAATTCTTATTCAATATAAAAATTGTATATATTTATACAAAAGTACAATGTCGATAGTTTAGTGTGATGTAAAAAATGGAATATATTTACAGCAACAAAATGCAAAATATGAATGAATTAATAATACTTTGAAAAAATATGTACAAAAATTAAATTACATTAAAATAAAGCTCGCGGCTGGTTGGATGTTCCTTTCGTATACTTACTTATTTAACCTAAATAATTAAAATTCACTAATTAAATTTAGGTCGTTGATTGTAGATTTTTTTTAACATCAGGTAATTCTAATTTGACACACGCGCCTGCCATTTTGCTACCGTAATGTCCTGCCCAGTTTTGTCCATCTCGTCCTCCATGCATGAATTTAATTTTTCTTAAACCAGGGCCGTAGTTTTTGAAGTTATGCGTGAACTGAAATAAAGCATACGGTATTAATACAGATTATCAAAATTTTAATTAATTATAATGTATTAATTTATTATAAATGATTTTAAAATCTACTTAAAATATATATCATAAAATATTTATCATTTAAAAAGTAAAAAATAGACTCAAATAGGGTTTTATTGAAAATACATAATACAACTTTGTTTTTGAGAGAAAACGGTCTTTAAATCTGGTAAACAATTTGCTTATTAAACGACTAAGTAGGGAACACCGGGGTTAATGCAATTGGGATTGAGATCAAATCATTGTACAAAGAATAATTGAAACGAATAATTAAAAAATTTAAGTTTTTCCAGGTTTTTAAAGAAATAGGTAAATGTTATCGTTTGAGCTTTAATTTTGTACATAAAATCATCGTCAAATGCAAATTTTTACATAGTCGTCCCACTTTATAAGAACTTCAGGATTCGTTAAATAATTAATGGTTTTATATTGACACATTTAGCCAAGATTGAAGGAAACAAGTCACATATATAGAGAAATAAAAGAAATTAAAACTGTGTCGTTGCAGATTAGACTTGATTTATGCAAAAAGCTTGGGAAGTGATTTTCAAAAAATGCTCTTGTAGATAAAAACTTTGATGATGGTAGTATGATAAAAGTTCGCAAACAGGTGAATTTTAATCTATGTATTTGTATCCTACGTAATTAGTGAATTTTCTAAGTTTTTATAAGATTTTTTAAATTCATTTTAATAAGCGAATTTCTTCTGCACTTAGTACCGATACGTTATTTCTATTAAACATTAACTTTCCAGTAAGTCTAGGAATTTTATATTATTGGGGTCCTTAAATTTCGCAAATTGGCGTAATCCTATATCTATTTGTATTTTACAAATTTGTATGCGCACAATTCATTTCTCAAGCAGTTGCGCGTTTTAATACGCATGTGAAACTGTTAATTTTATTCTGCTCCGCATTTCTGTTATTCTATTCAATTATTAATTAAATTTTCTTCATGTATTGGACCAATTCATACAATTAAAAAATTCTCATTTCTTTATTTACGAACCTCTATGAAAGCTTTAAAAAAATCAAAACTTAAAAAAAATTAATAAAATATATAGCTGGCAGAGTATATATAATATACATTAATCAACCATTTATATATATTGTATGAAAAATTATATTAAAGTATATTAATATATTCTTATTATAAGTAAAAGTTCAAGGAGAATGAAAATATAAATAAAATTTCTTTAATTTTTTAATTATTTATTCAATCTTTTTATCTATTATATTTTTAATTTAAAATATTGTAATTAGAAACCCTGGTAGAAGCTTAACGCTGATTTATCGTTAATTTTGTAATGAAAAAAAAAGGAAAATTAAAAAATGTATGTAATCTTAAATTTTTTATTTCTGATTTAAAGGTTTTATTGGTTTATTTAAAAAAAAGTGAAAAAACCATTTATCAAAATGGATTTGGCTCATTTTTGCACTGAGCACTCCATATGCCTATATTGGCCAAAAGTTATACTACATTTGAGGAATAATCAAGGTTCAAATCCAATGTCTTTAAATGAACATTAATTACTATGCATTTATCTATAATTGCACCTACAGAAATGCTCAAGGTAATCAAGTATGTGTCTCCAATCTATATTTTATATTTCGAAGGTAGGATTTTTTTAGAATTTTTATAATTGGAAGGACTCTGGAAAATTAGTGAAAGTATAAGAAAAAGACAATATTTAAAGAAATGATACTCACTTTGAACCATTTATTTCGCGCATTCTCTTCTACCATTGTTTTATTAAATTTATATCTTTGTAAAGGATCGGCTGCTTCATTTTCTTCCAGTAATTCAATAGTACACTGATATAAAGCTGAACAATCCCACCGGCAACTGTACCATTCACTAATCTAAATAAATATGATTAAAAATGTATATAAATTATAATTTTTCAAGATTTCTGCGCTAAAGTAATTGAAATAAGTTTTATTTAACAAAACTTATGCATTACATAATTTTATTAAATAAAAAAATTATATATGATAACGTAATTACTATTTTATAGTTTACCTTTATCGTTGGCTGTAATTTGTCTAGTAAATATTCGGAAAAACCTTCTTTGATCAAATCAATTACTTGATATTTAGAACACTTCCAAAACGAAGTAACAAAACAGCAATTTTCTCCTTCAAAAACTGGATCGTCCGGTAAAGCTGGCGCTCCGGCTGGAGGATACTCCACAACCCACCCATTTCCTCCTGATTTTATTATTTTCCAGTGCTTCATTGATTTTAATACATTTCCGGAATGATTTTTGATTAAATTCTTGTTAAAAGGCTTTTTGTCGCAAATGAAAAAGTAATCGATCCAAGGTGTCATTTTGTCGACCGGTAGAACATGTCCCACATTTTGTTCTGCTTTTTTACGCCAAACGAAATTTTGAATAATAAAGTGCCAATGCTTGCATACTAATTGGCAGGATAGTAAAGTTTTGTGGTCAAAGTAGCAAAGGATTCTAGATAGTAATTCTTCCGGTATATATTTTTCACCCAGCAGAAATCCATTGCTGGTGATATTGGACATATCGCTGTATCTATTCCAATTATACTGTTTTCTAGAAAAAAATTGCATTCTGACGTAAACAAATTATTATTGTATTTTTCATGGCATGTCTTGTTTGCCTTGAGAATCTTTTTAGTCCAATGCAGGAAATCTTAACCGAATGAGTTTTAATTGTGTTTTTCTTATATCTTTGATAAGATATTATAATTATTGCAGAAAATGAGGCGTTTTATTATTAGAAAAAGAATAGCAGAAATTTATAAATGATATAATAATTATATTATTAAACAATGTTTTTATTTTAATTAACAAATTAAATAATTAATCGATTTAATAAAAATACGTTATTATTATTTTGAATCAATTAATATAAAATTTTATATTGCAATTAAATTGTTTTTTTTTTTAAATTTAATATATTCAATAAAAAAATATTATTTATATTTGCCCAATTTTCCAAATAATTCGTATCAATGTTAATAATTGTAAAAATTTTTAAATTTAGAAAATAATAAATTATTTTAAATGCAATTATTTTTAACTTACCACTTTAATATACTTATTCTATACAAAGTTTTATTCAATTTTAATTTGTTTTCACTTATGAAAGGGTTTTAATTAACAAGGATTGTAGGATTAGCACCGGTTGCTCCGAGTTTCAATGCTGTACTGAGGAAGAAATGTGTTATTATTTCAAGCAGCTGATCTTGTGAGTTCCCGCACGGCTAAGGTCTGTTTCATTTAAGTAAGCCAGAGTTTTTTCTCTTCTTCTCTGCCTCAGATAGTTGTTCTGTTACGTCTGCTTCTTACATTGTAACGTACCCACATTTTTTATCTGCAGGATGACTCATATATTTGGAAAAACCGAATATCTTAGGTATATATATGTATATAGTTCAAAAAGTTTTTTGAAAATGTAACTTTTGATGCAATGTTGTATTAAATTTAGAAATATTAAATTGTCAAAGCATTTTTTGTAAAATATACACTTTTTGTTTAAAAAAGCTATAAATATATAGAAGGTTTTATATAATTTGACGTTAAAAAATGATCTATTTTAAATATTATAAAATAATTCTTGTTATCCTAAAAAATATTTTGAACGTATGTAAGATAGTTGTAATATACATAAAAACTGAATATAATAAATATGTATTTAAATTTTTCATCTGAGATACAATTCAATATAATATTTTGAATCTGAAAGAGACTTTATTTGTATCTATATGTTTAAAAAACATATCATCGTAATGCTTTACAGGTCGGCATGTGCACAATAATTCTGCAGGAAGTCCCTTTTAGTCCTGCAGTAGGGGTGGGATAAGTTGAATGTTTTGTGTGCCTGAAATGCCCAAAATAGCCGGAATCTCTTGGAGATCCCAGTGTGCCTAGAATAACCTGGCAATTTCAAAACGCCTGGAATAACCATGGTTATCCTGTAATGCGCCTGGTGATTTAGGAACGCTTAGTACAATAGTCTGGCGACTCTTCAATGCTTATAGAATGGGTAATTACAGAATGTCTAGTAAATTTGGATTAACAATTGTACGTTGATCTAACAATTAATTCGAAATGCCTATAGAATAATTTAAAAAAAATTATTAAGAGGTTATTTCAGAATATCTATAGAACAGCGAGAATAATCCGATTATTTGCTTGGTATAACCGGGTACGTGCTAATATCCCATTAGTACGGAACATTTTCAAAACGTTTAACAAACGTTTAAAACGTTTTTAAAACGTCTAAATTATAAATAAGACGTTTAACAAACTAAACTATAAATAAGACGTTTAACAAACGATCTTATTTATAGTTTACACGTTTTAAAAACGTTCCGTGATATATAGTGAGGAAACAGCAAGTTATATCTCGATTTTTCCAGACAGCTTGGAATAGTTGAAATGACGTGGCTATTCCGAATCGTTTCGAAGAGATGCAATATTTTGCAACGTCTAATGCATTTGTTATTAAATTTGTCATTTTCCCTCGCATTCTTGCTGCTGTGAAACTACTATTTTTCGCATTTCTTAAAAAATTGCTCTTTTCTTTTTGCACAGTTGCCATAGAAAAAATCGACAACAAGAAAAAATTCTATTTATTTAATTACTCTTATAGTTAGTATTTTTTAGAAATTGATTTTTTCATTTTAATAATTTATTCCTTTGAACCATATTTTTTATCTGGTTTCAAGGACTAGTCCCCTTGGCTCATTAAGCAAATGTGAAATGATCAAGTAGATATTTCTGCGGAATATTGTACGGGAATTCAAAAATCTTAGACATTAATTAGATTGGTTAGAACAAATTTTTCTCTAAAGATATTACATTTTACAAGAAGTTGACGTCATCAGTTTTTTTAAAAAGATTCCATGGATTTTGTTTAGAAGAGTGTAGATACTGATACAAAAATATCAGTATAGAATTTTCAACAAAATATTTAAATATATGAACAATATTTTTTTAACAAAAATACTGGAATATTTTAAAAAATGGGTGATGTATATACCTCAAAAAAACACACAATCTTAAAAAAAAATTTTTTTCAACTATCTTATTAATTTTTACGACATAATTTTTAGGTACTCATACATAATATTCCTTAGAGATATTAACATATCAACCATTTTTTAAATTCCCTCCGCATGTACCCACGCTGAAAAAAATTCTTACCACAAAAAGAATCCATTTCTTGTAAATGGAATAAAACTTTGATCAATATCTTAACAATAGAAGCTTTATGGGTCTAAGAGTATAATTTGTTTCTCACAATGCAATTCGCGCAAGTGGATTATATTATTATATAGTATATTACGCACCTAGGGAGGAAAAATAAAGAATGTCCCAGACCGTATGTAAATTGTCGCCCGAGGCGAAGTCGAGGGCGATAAACATGCGATCTGAGGCTTTCTTTATTTCCTCCCGTGGTGTGTATACTATTTTTCACCATACCCGG
>UELX01004492.1:0-17605 GCA_900480035.1 Eupelmus urozonus
AGTTGGCTTTCCCCCCCCCCCCCCCCTTGCAGGTTCGCCAACTCTCTTTGTTTCAGCAGTATAACTTTTGCGTTTGTATTTCTGATTTCTCTTTCGTTTTCCGCGTTTGCAGTTTTTATGCGCCGTCGACTTGATACTTTTGTTTCTTGAACCCCTCTCCCTCCTCCCTCCCATCCTCTCGACTCTGATTCTCTCTTTTTCGTGCGGTTTTCGCCGTTCGCCAGTTCTACGCTTCATCGTCAAGTTTCATCGCGCGTTTGCGCTTGTGTTTCGAGTTGGACGTTTAGCTAGCGGCTAAATTTCCCGTGTATGTTCTGCTGATTGGCCGGCTAAAAGCCAAAAGAAGAGAGACAAACCAAAATTGGCTTTTCGAATTCAGGAAATTCTTGGAATACTAATTTCTGAAGAGCGCGTATCGATTGACTTTTGCGAACGTTAAAGTAAAAGAAATCCTTTTGTAATTTTGTTACAAAAACATTTTGTAAAATGTTATAAAATTGAAATTAAAAGTTTTGTAGAAATGTGTATTGATACATGTATTTGTATATGTATATTGTACTGAGAATATTTTAATTAATAAATGAATAAATGATAATCTGTAATACAATAACGGAATAAAATCGATGGTATTTTCGAGATGAATTACCTGTTTTTATAAATTGAAAACAAGAATCAAATTGAAATCACGGCGCACACCAGCGTGCCCGATGGCAAGTTATGTTTTCTTTACTTTAGGGAGAACCGAAAAAAAGTAGTATTTTATTCCCGATAAAAATTTTTGAAAATAATACGTCAAATTATCTCCGCGTTGCAAATCTGTAAAGTGGTTATTTCAGTTTATACTCGGAAATAAAATTCTTCTTTAAATTAAAAGATGAAATAATGTAATAACAAAATAAAGTTTCTGCAACAATTTATGTATCATTCTTGTAGGGGAAAACAAAGCAATGGAGATGTTATTGTAAACATCGCATTGACCAGCGGCTTAGTCATAATAGAAAAATAGACAGATAGATAAATAATGGCCAAAATTTAAATAGAATAATTTTATTTTTCAAGTCCTCAATAAAATTACTAAATTTTGTTTAAAGTTTATTTATTCTATTGAATTAGAAACAAGTAATGAGTAGCTTATATTATGAAAAATTCTGAACTCTCTTTACAGATATGCCGTAAATTAAAAAAAATTAAATTTTTTTGTATGAATGGGATAAGCAATTATTAGATTCTTTTTTATTTAAATGCTATAAATTTAGAAGTTCATATACAAGTATGCGCTATAAAAATGAACAATAAAATAGTAATAAAACTAAAGAATAGAAAATAATTTATAAAATTATATATGTTTTTAGTATTTTCAAAAGAAAAAATATTTCGAATCTGTGTACACTGTAAGCTTATCATCAAATTCACACGAAATAATCAACCAAAACGAAGATTTACAATTAAACAAAGCAAGGCACTGTAATATAAATATGTTACATACAATTGATTTAAATTACTATATATCTTATGATTTTGATGAAAGTTATTAAAATTAATTACAGTATCAATAAGAATAAAAATTCTAAAAATCTATATGATGTAACACTGTTTGAGTAATTAGACATGAAAATGTTTTCTTTACATCTAACTAGGATAGTCATTCATAAGAATCTCAGACATAAATCAGAATTATTTTGTTAGGTACAGTCGGGACCTATTCAGCTTTACTAACCTTTTGCTCGTCTTGTTTCCAGAGCCTTCATATTCATTCATTTTATTATCATTACTATCTCTTTCTTTCATGCTCGTCCTTTAAACTTAGCATTTACTGTTGCAATTATTCTTACTGCCAAGTTGTTATTCATAAAATAAAATGACAAAAAAGTTCATATAAATTCCAATATATATTCAACAATTAAGTTGAAGAACAAAGTCCTGATTTCTTTTCTAAACACTCTATCAAACATTTAATTATCATTAATATTATAATCTTATTACACGTAATAAACTAATTGAATTATTTTTTATGCCTAAAAAAAACTCTTCTATTGATATACGATATCATTAGTAAAATCCATATTTTTCTATTTATCTATTTTCTTAAAAAACATAACATATACATCTTAACAAGATAAAACAATCTACTCAAATAGAATAATTTTAACCCAATTCGAAAACAATTAAGGAACTCAAACAAAAAATTAGCGAAATGCACAGCTACTAAACGAAACAATCCATCTTAAACTAGTTTCGCAACCTATAATTCTGATCGAATCTCAAACAATGCGTGTAAGGGCGCGACTGTGTGTATACATGAGAAGGAAAGAGCGAGAGAGAGAGAGAGAGAGAGAGAGAGGGAGAGAGAACATTACAAAATGAACTATGTAGCCAACGAGAGAGTGTAGAGATAGGGCGCACAGATAGCCCCGTGAGCTTAACGTTGAAAGCTCGGCGCTCGCGCATCGATTCCAAGGTAATTGCCGGTAGAGGCCTTTCAAAATCGGCGTTCGGCACCCCAACCGCGCGCCTGCACGTTCCCTCAACCTATACACCCACGCACGCACAGCCACAGCCACACGCGCAAGCACAGACACAGACACACAGACACAACAAGTCTATTGGCGCGCGATAACACATTATATATACACAAAGAGAGACGCAGACACTCCAGCCGTTCATGCGCAAGCAACATTTCAGCGGGCGTCGGGCTCAATGAGAGAAGGCTTTGCGCGGAAAGAGGGGGATTGCTGGAAAGAGAGAGACAGCCGGGAAAATGCCGGCAGAGTGCCGAAAAGTGTTTCGACGTGTTCCGACCAATCGGAGCGTTAAAAACCTCGGGGAGCCTCTTCCGAGCGGCCGGATGCATTTTCGAAATTCACTCGCCGATACGGCCCGATCCTTCTTTTTTCTTTCGTTTGTTTTTGCGCACTTGCTCTCTCTGCCTCGGCTTTTTGCCGCTGCCGCCGCCGCCGCCGTCGACGCACCGAGGATTTCACACGCGCACGCGCTTTATATATAGTTGCGCGATCGTCTGTTTCCTTTTAGACTTTGCGCTTATCTCAGATTTGCGATAGACCAAAAAGCTTTTTTTGCCTGGGATGTTGGAGATAGATTTATGCTTGCTCTATTTTTCTGCTGAGCGTTTTATATGGGGTTTTCATTTTAATTGCTATTTTTAATCGCGCCTTGCCTGAATTTGGGTAATCGATTTTGCTGAATATTTTGGGCAGCGGCTGCGTGAGTGCTTTTAAAATACGGGGCAGATGTAATTTTACTTGCGTTAACATTTATAATATACGAAAACTCGATTATTAATTATAGACGCATGCATATGTACTTTTGTTTGGTTGCTTTATTAATTAAAATATAATATGTTTTATAGACGATTCGAGGCTTGTTAAAACTAAAGAGAGCTTTGCAAAAAGGCATTATAAAATTATCACCAACAAATTACTCTTTCTCCGACAAAAATATCATTTTTCTAATATCGTCAAAAGCATTAAAAAATTGTTTCCCTAATACAGAGCGAGATTTTTCCGAGGGAGATCCGCGCGTCCGTTACTTTGAGCTGGGCGGGCGCGCAAAAACGGGAAAGCCGAGAGTGCGAGAGCTTAAATCGGAAAACGAAATAGCGCGCTGCACGTGGTGCCAAAGTACCGGAGAGTGCTCGGCCTCGTAGCTCCGGCAGCTAATCAATGCGTTAATCGCCTGCGTCTTTTTTACTCCGCGCGCTCGCGCGCTTTCTCGTTTTATTCAATCGCGCGCCGTATTTTTCTCACGCCCCCGCGCAACTATCGTTTCCCTTTCGTCGAAATACAGGAATGCGATTCACCCGCCGTTAAGATTGCGCGCAAAGTTAATTAAAACTTTCGATTTTTGGGTATTGTAATTTTGACAGTTTTTTTAAGCGACAGTTCGGCAACAATGTTTATTGCATTATGTAGGAAGTAATCATTTATTATAAATGAAGTAAGACGTGAGATAAAAGTGAGACATTTCAAGAAGTAGTAATAATGTTGCTTGATACAAAGCCTTTATATTATTATAATTAACGTAGGTTGCAATAAAATTTAGTACGTAATAGCTTTTACTATTACAAAAAATTATATAAAAGATTGTGAAAAATTATATAATAATATATTTTTTAAACATTTTCTAAAACTGAACTTAATAATACGTATAATTGGAGTTTTTCAGTCAAGAAAGTCTAGTACTCTGCCTTTTTTCATATTTTGACATTCAACATATTTCAAAGTTAAAGCCGAATCTACCTGATCCCTCGTAGTTCGTTCCACTTGTACGGAATCAAAAACAATATTTTATAATATTGCCAATGATACAAAGCTTAAAATTATTTCGAAAATTTGGAATTAATAATAAAATAAATTCTAAAAATAGCTTTTTAATTACATGTGCTAATCTTTTTAATTAAACTTTTAATATTTATAATTCTGGTTTAACTTTTTCTTTGTTATCAAAAGTATTAACCATAAAGAAAATGAACAACAGTTATATTTCAACATTTAGCGTTCAAAAAATGTAATTATCTTTTTACGGCAAAATAAATATTAAATCTATGCGCGTGCATACAAAAATTTACCACCAAAGCGGTATTTATATATACTTCTTTATCGCATCACGAATCAAAACACACCCTGCCACTCCCTCTTTCTTTCTATCTCTTTCAATTTTCTATATATTTTTCTACCTATCCCCACTGCAATGAAATCTCAAAAAAGCCTTCCTACTTTTAACTCGAACATTCAGCAAAACAGTAACGAATTGACAGTTCAGCACGTGTACCTCGCCGAATACCAAATTGACCACCTCTATTTACTCCCTCCTCCCGCCTCTGTTTCGTTTTCATTTCTCTCCTACAATCCTAGCTCCGCAGCCCGGATTCGCAGCATTAAAATTTCACGAGCCGCACCATTCTGACTGATGGAAGGAGCAGCGTAGCAGCAGCCTCCGCGCATAAGCCAAGCTAACAAAACAGGAGCCGTAAGAGCTGAAAGCGAGAGCGCGGAACTGAAGGACGAGACGCGGGTTAGCTCACTTGGGAGTCTCGCAAGATGTATACACACGCGCGGGCTGGCCTCCCATCCGGAGTCAACGGCCGGGAAAATGAGTGTGTCGTCTCTTCCGGAACACGCGCTTAAAGATTCTTACCCCGAGCGCCGAGAGATGGATAGAGCACTTGCAGCCGAGGATCCCCACTTATTATCCGTCCTTTTCCCGTTCGTCATTCCTTTACCCTTCCGCGGCTCGCCGATGATATTGAATAAAAGCATCTTGGACGCGAGGCCTGGATGTATAAGCGTTTATGCTGAACTTTTTATCGCCAGCTGGATGATTGGTCGGGCGCTGGTGTACTGGGAGAATTATTGCTCTCTGAGCTATTGCGCAAGAGATTTTTTTACGAGCGGCGCTCGGGAGAGATTTTGTTGAGGTCGCGGGAAAGAAGTTGGTCAGCGGTGTTTTGTAGTAGTGGCGTGGAGCGTCATTGCCAAAGAAAAATTTGTGTTTTTGAGATTTTCTTGAGGAAAGTTGCGCGACGCCTGGGAAAGTTGACTTCGGGGATTTTTGAAAACGATCGATCGTCCGTGAGTAATACGGTGTTTTATTTAGTTTCGGAAATTGCAGGATGGATGTTTTGTAATAAAAATATTTTTCGGGACATGTAATGTGTTGTCGTGAGGCGAATTTGCATCTCGTCCTCTTTCAAACTATGATTTACAAAATTACCATTTTGTACCGTCACGAAGAAACTTATAACTCCGTAACATTACGAGCTCTCGCACCGTAAAATGAATACGAGGATGTGGGATTTAACATTTAGAATACTTGTATTAAAAATTTAGAAGGTAAAAAAGTATATTTTGCATGTCATTGCACAGAATAAATAAATGTAGAATATTTATAATTCTAAAAACAAATCTTTGAAGTGTCCAATTGATTGATTTAATAAATTAGAATTTCTATAAATCATTTTTATTTGCTACATTTATATTTTCTTTTTATTAAAATACTGTACTGTAAATTTTTAAAATTAACATATAATAAAGTAAACATTTGTAAATTTACAATATTTTTTTTCATTCTAATTTTAATGAATAAAAATAGGAAAAAATGTTTCTTAGCGTTTTAACCACCGTTTCTCGTGTAAAAAAATCTGAAAAATTAATAAAAATAAATTTTTGTAAAATAAATTCAAAATTGTATTAGAAAAGTCAATCTGTTCAGAGTTCTATATTAGAAAATTACTGAAAATTTATATAACTAAAAAATTACCTACAAAGGAATGTATGACTTTTAAAATTTATTAATAAAGATTTCCCTCTCCAGTTTGTTTTGTTTGAAACTTCAGGCGGTAATTCTCCTTAAACTTTTAGAAAACTATGAGAGCTGTTCAGTCGTTTTTACACTCGTTAGTAAATCTATTTCTATCGATTTCTGCACTTTATATTGTATAACTCAACAGATTGTAAAAATACAATCTTCAGATCGGTAAATGTTAAATAGTCCCATTTACATGAATGCACCCCTTAAAAAAAACCACTCTAAAAAAATCCGCCTCAGTACTCCCTAATGAAAGCAAAGAAGCCGGGGAGCAGAAGCAATATAAAACCTCTCTAGCTGTTGTCGGCGCGTGTGTATTAATCTCGATCGCTCTCCCGATCGAGGCGCGCCCTGACGCCGCGCATTTGCAAGACAAATCAGCGGGACGCGCGAGCGCGCGCGGATAATAATCCCGGCGAAGGTGGGGCCAAGAAAGCTGGCCGAGCCGAGTTTTATTAAAAATCTGCCATCGGAGGGATGATGGATATCGCAGCCGGGACGATCCTCGCCGCTTAGACGGATCGCGCACGCGTGCGCGATGAAACAATAGAGATTGATATAATAAGAGCGACGGAGCTGGAGTGGACCCTTGCTTCCGGCTAATTATTGTAAGTATTCGACTTTTTTTTTATTTTGTTTTAGGAAGATTTCTTGGTAGAGGTTTTTGGTTGATTTTTTATGTACTTGAGGTTTTAAAATTTAAAACAGTATTGGATGGTAGTGATGAAAAATCTGTTTAATTTTCTTTCTTTTGGAACAATTATCCAATTCTTGATAGATCGATTTGTAACAGAAGTAACTTAAGCACTACAAAAATATCCACGATTTGTCACTGCGATCTAACAATAGCAGTAATCAGATATAGTAGTGATGAAAATTCAATTAAAAAATAATGTTCCTTCTTTTAGAAGAATTACTCAAGTCAAGTTAATGAATCGACTTGCTACAGAATTAACTTGTAGACTGCGAAAATATCCTTGATCTAACACTATTATCTAACAATATTTAACGATTAACAATTTTTCTTTCTTTGGAAGAATAGCTCCATACTTAATCAATCGATTCGTAATAGAACTAACTCTGCAGACTGCAAAAGTACCCTTGGTCTATCAAATTATTTATAGCCTCGCATTAAATGTAGGCCAATCGATTACCAAGCACAAAGTGCAACTCCTCCCGACGTATATAATGCTTAATAAAAGTTAAATTAATATCCTCGAGTTGCCGTCTCCCCCGGTGGGATTGTAAAAGAGTAAAATTGGAAGTTGGCCGTTCTCGCAAGATACTGGGCAAAGTTTTCGGCGGTTCCACAAGAAGGTTTCAACTGGGCTACGTATAACACGTATTGCTTCCCTCCCTCTATATCTATATCTCCAGATAACTCTGCAATCGGATCGAGCGAAGTCTCGCGAAAGCATCGCAATTCAATCTGTCGCTTTTTGCCGCCGCGAACCATGGATGTAAACATGGAAAAAGACTCGAACTGCGCGCGCGATTCGCCCCCTTTTTTCTGCCCGTCCTCCCCCTCGCTGCTGCTAGACAAGGACGGAGAGGAGTACAGATTGAAAAAGAACCGACAAGAGAGAAATTCGCTGCGCGCTCTGCGGCCGGGGAAAAATAACTTATCTCGCCATTAGCAAACAGGAAGTCGGAACTTTCGATCGAGAAGTGGCTGAAACGTTGGCGGCGGCAAAAAGCGAAGGAGAAAAGGGGGTGAAAATCGGATGGAAGATAGATCGAGAGAGCGCGAGAAAATTCGAGCCGCTGAATTAAAGCGGGAGCTCTTGGCTGCTCTAACGAAGTCAGCGCGCTGCGGAGGAGCGAAGAATGAAGAGGGGAGAACGTCTTCGTCGTCAGCCGGAAACTGTCATAACAAGCGTAATCTCATATACAAGAAGCCGCTGTTGCCGGAGGGGGTCAACCCTCGGGCGCGCTCCGTGGAACTCGTTTCTGAATTAGCCGGAGAAAAAGAAGTTGCGCAAAGTTTGTTATTGGAAAAATTTTAAAATCATCTGTATTCAGGCACGGATTTTATCGCAAATGTGATAAACGTTGGATTTTTTTTTTAAATTTATAAGCTTCGGAAGTGATAAATATTATTTTTCCGGGCTTTTTATTTCGATAGCTGGTAAAGTAATATAAGCGTATTTGCAAAATCATTAAACCACTAATTTAATTAGTATACAGTAATGCTATTATTGTACCTCGCGGTTAATTCATAATAGAGCCGTAGGATTATACTAAACAAAGCCCACTCGATTACCAAACATTTCAAAACAAATAAACCCAAGCGCAACAATAATTCCCGATAAATTCAATCCCTGAAAAACCATCCACGCCGCCTTATTTAATTAGCCAGAACCATAAAAAAAACTGCACGCCGCTCGGAATCGGCCATTTATTTTTCACGAGCGACATAAACGCGAGCAAAAAAAAAAAAAACGAACGCCTCCGGAAAGAAAAGAGTTGTACACACTCGGCGGACTACGGAAACTTACCGGCTGCGGAATTACTCTCCATT
This sequence comes from Eupelmus urozonus, assembly GCA_900480035.1. Classification (NCBI taxonomy): domain Eukaryota; kingdom Metazoa; phylum Arthropoda; class Insecta; order Hymenoptera; family Eupelmidae; genus Eupelmus; species Eupelmus urozonus. Next base: position 8,846 of record UELX01004492.1, read on the forward strand.
CCGCCGGCTCGCTCCGGGTGAGAGAGAGAGAGTCTCGGCTCTTTTTCCGCGCGCGCCGCCCGCTGTTTGGCGCGGCGCGCAAAGTCTCTCGCTCGCGCGCCATTAAAATGATAAAATAATGTTTGCGATGGTAAGTGCCACTAAAGCCCGGCTACTTATACCGCGAGGGGAGCGCCGCGATGAAAGACGTGGACGAGAGAGAGGCGCACGAGGTAAGAAGGGTGAATCAAATCTCCTGACCTTAAAAACGCTTTTAAAAAGCCAATGAAAAGCGGATGGGAGGAGACAGGCTCTTTTTTTTTCCTTTCGGAGGGAAAATAGTCGGTATTTTGCGTGTTTGGGGATTCTGCGGGTACCTTGAGATTTTTTTCGGGGGGATACTTAAAAAGCATTTAACGAGCTCGTATACCAATCTAGGAGCTGAGGAGGAACGGCCCACCCTGTTTGTGTGTATTTTCGCCTGGGCGTCTTTATCGTCAAACATTATTTGCAATATTTGTCGGGGATTTCAGGCTTTGCGATGATAGCCTGTTGCGAAATTGGCTGCTTTGAGGTTTTGCTTTCGCAAAGAAAACTTTGTGATAATAAAAAAATTTTTTTGAGAATTTTCATTACACTTTAACATAATGCGACTCAGAAAGTTCGATTATATAAGATTTGAAAATACCTATGTGTATGAGTGGGTATAAGTGTGTACGCGCGTGCGTGTGTGTGTATTTGAGTCGCTATCCCTAAACTACTTGATAACTTTTAACCAAATTTTGTACAACTTTATAGTCACGGCTTTCAATGGACTTGATAAGTTTAAAGTGAAAATCGATTATCAATATTTGTTGTGGGTAATGCATAATAGATTAACAAATTAATAAACATAATTTCAATCGCATCATTATTAATAAAATACCCTAAAAATTCCATCCCTAAACTCCGCCCACGTAGGTAGAGACACCGCAACAGGAGACAGACAAGCGATTCTACAATACCAACTTTAGAAGCCCCTCACTAGACAAGACGTTAGAATCTCGAAGCAGCAGTAGCAACAGTAGCACAACCTAGACTCTTTCACCGAGGAAATTCTTAGCTACTACTCGGCTTGACTTTTCGGCTTTCCGGCGGGGGCGCGCAGCCGTCATTGAGGTACATAACCTCCACTTACGGCCCGCAGCGTGGTGTTGGCTTTGGTTTTCGGGGGGAGGGGGCGAGCGCTTCGGCTGCGCCAAGCCGCGTGTTTGCGGTTTTGCCGTCGGTACTCTCCGGCGGCGTAGACTCCCGGCTCTCTCTCTCTCTCTCTCTCTATGTACGCTGGAAGCAGTCGAGCTCGGCTATACTTCGGCTATAGTTCCTGCATGTAGCGCCGAGACACCGCAAAAGCTCGCGAGTCCGCGCTTGTTTGTACAGCTGGTTGAATGGCCTTCGGCGTGCGCGCGAGCGAGCTGGATCGATGGACGAGAAAACGGGATCGGTGAAAGACTAATTAGGTCAATATGACTCTTTTTAGTCTTCTTTTTTTAGCTGGAAGTAATCTTGTTCCAAAGTTTTTTTCGTCATGTAGGTGAGACACGTGACCCGTCGGGATATATGATTATGATTTTAATTTTTAAAGCAGAAATTAAATTTGAAATTTTAGCAATAGTAGACTTTGTTTAAGATTATAAATTATTATCGCCTATGAATTACCTAAACCCATTTTACGTCACTCATTGTTTAATATTTCGAAAGATCTGCCATCTTACTTTCGCATCTAATAAACATCCAAATCCTCGGCTTAATCAAAACCGTATCAACCCACCGCCCAAAAATGAAGCAGCAAACCACCAGCCCGATAATAACGCATCCATCCTGACTGCCGCACAGCCCACCGAGTTTTCAAGGGTATTCAGCAAGCTCTTCGACTCGCGAAAGCTCGAAGACTCGCGCGCGGCCGGGCTCAGCTTAGTCCTTAGTTGTTCAGACGAGAGTGAAATTCATAGCCATCGCTATTGTGGCGCGAGGAGGGGGGGGGGGAGGCAAGAGGGGTGGCCTCGCCGAGGTAACGTCTTAATAATACAACCTGCTGCGCGAACTACCCGGCGGAGTTCATTACCCATTCCCGTCTGGCGGAGAGGCCGCAGAGAGATGGAGGGGCCGAATCGAGGATAACGAAGCGCGGCCGCGTGCACCTCCGGCTTTCGGCCTCTCATCGGCTGCTTTCCCACTTCTGAGCTAAGAGAACGAGAAAATCGCTGGATGGCGAGGCTGGAGGATCAATTGAAAAATCGACAGGGTTAATTAATTTCGGCGAGTGATAATTGGCTGGCGTTAACGAGTGGGAGTGACGACACTCGGAGTTTTGAGCGCGAGAAGTTCGGTTCTTGTTCTTTGGGTGTGAGGATGCTTGTATTGAAGTAGAAGTGTGATGTCGGAGATCAAAGGATTTGAGGGGAGGTTTTAGAAGCAATGGTGTGTGGTATTATTTTAATCCGATAATTTAAGAGCGATATAAATTGAATCAAGCTTTTAAATACTGTATCCTACTAAAACCATAGCTGTACTGTACGAAAATTATGCTAGAACAGCACGTAGCATAATATGTTTTAATTAAATAGTATCTAAATTAGCAAAGTAATTCGCTGGATTAGCTAAACAATCTGCAGGATTAGCAAGCTGTAGTAAATGGCTTAACAAGCTTAGAAATAATTTTCAAGAAAAAAGCAATTTTATGCATTTTGATTCTAGATCTCAAAAAAAACACTAATCTAATTAAAAATGTCGTATGCAGCTCACTCGTTATTTTCATATACAAAAACTACTTATATATGAATTTTAACACATGACTTTTAGCTTGATAAAATAGAAAAATTTTAGATTTTAACATTTTTACATGACTTAAAATTCCAGAGCTCATTAGTTACAACAAATGCAAATTTCGTTCGGTAAAAAAAGTTTTGAAAAATTTCTATTACGCCGCTTTTGTTACGCTATCTTCTGATAAAAGAATGAAATTTCCAAGCCCCGACCAGAGCTAAAGGTTACAAAAGCCTTACTTTTGCAATAAGTGACGTAAAATTTAATCATCATTGTTCCTTTCCAACATTAATTATCCCAACCCCAAAAACCCCCTTTATTTCCACCTTCCCTTTAACCCAAAATCATTCAAAAGCATATAATAATCCCGATTGATTGGCCAGGCAAAACGATTACTGTTCCGCTGACAAGCCGGTAAGGCGATAGGACAAAGCAGCGGAGAATGGCACGACGAGGCATCATTGGGAAATGGGAGTTGATAAGATACGGGGCCTTAATTATTCGCGTATAGTTAAGACTTGCGCTTGCTAGAGGAGTTCGGGCAGTTCTGCCATTATGCAAATCTGGTAACTTGGATGAGCATCTTGCGCTGGTGCTATAGTTACATTGCCGCTGATAGGCTACATTCCTAAGTTCGCGAAACACGAGTAGCTACTGGCAACTCTTCTTTCACAGCTGATTCAGTTACAAATGTGGAGTATCGAGGTGGTATGCATTATGCAGACATGGAGAGTGTTAATTGTTTCATTAAAGCATTAATTTCAGCTCTAAGTGTTTTCACATTTCCTGCTTCATCAGTCTGTAAAATATTATTCTATATGTGCAAACACATTGAGTTTATTGACTAAGAACGCTCTTTCGCTAAGGGACGATAATAAAGGGTGCTTAGAAGGGCCTATTAGGTATATTATTAGAGATATTTTTTCATATCTTCGTATGAATCGTATGCTATGTGAAACTACATATAGTTCGAACTTTGGATATTATTCCTGTGTTAATCGCTTAAAGCGCACCTGGAATCAACTTCCGCTATTCATTATCGATATTGAAAACATGTATCAATTTAAGCGTGCCTTGCGATCTTTTACAAAGAAATTTTGATACTTCTTATATATTAGATAATATTTATGTATATATATATATACTGTATATTTTATAAAGGGTTTTTTAGCCCGTAAAAATTTAATAAATAAATAAATAAATAAATATAAAATTGTCAAAAAGGAAAATGAAGGAAATTATCTATTAATTATTTCGTAAACTGGTAAAAAACACCAATAAATAGCAAATATTATTTAAATTGAAAGTGAAGAAAAATTTTCGAATTTTACCTATTCCACTGTTTTTTGAGATTAATGTTAAATAACTTTTTTAAAGCTTCGACAATCCCAATTACTAAATGGATTTAATTTCTTTATAGTTTATAAAGTATATATTAATTTTTTTACCAAAAAATATTATACAGAACTTCGAAAAATATATAAATCTACAAAATAAAAATGTATGTTACCGTAATAATATGTGCTAATACATTAAGAAAAATATTGGCTTTTGATTTTGCAAAAAAAGACGCTCTTAACAAATTAATCCCAACACATAACCAACCACTTGCACTTTACAAATCTCAAAGACTCCCCTTACACCAAGCAACGATCTCTTGTGTCTCCCGTCCACAAAAAGCGAGCTTGCAAGCAGCGGGTAAATAATTTAATTAGACAGCGCGGCGGCACAAGTAGCTGAGACTAACTCTATACACAACGCTTGCTAACGTTCGACTCGGAAGTCGCTAAAGGGAAGTTTGCGCTGTGTCGCGCCTTACCTCCTCGCTCCCAGTGGTATTGCCCGAGTGAGAGAGCAAAAGCGACGGGGGATCGCTAATACTAAACGCGCCTCTTAAGCTCCCTGCCCCCGACGACGGCGACGTCCTGGGATCTGACCGAGAACGAGCTTCTCTCGCGCGCAGAGAGAGGCGATTAGCTTTATTACGGCTCGCGCCTCCCTCTGCTAATTGTTGCGTTCGGCTTGTTTTTCGTGGACAGTGGTGGCGCTGGGTTTTGTGGCTTGGTAAGGTTATTGGTATTGATTGGGCTTGTTTTTTGGAATTGGATTGGTTGGTTGGATTTTTTTAAATAATTTTTTTTGGTATTTTTAGTGTATGCAATCATTTATACTTATTGAGTGTCTTATGAAAATTATTAACAGAGATAGGAAACTTAATTGTTTATAATATTTTTTATGATTAAACACTTTTAAAAGTTTAAAAAAAATAAAATATTGGAAGCGTCTGACTATTAACGTATCTTACTACTTAAGTTAAACAAACAGAATTTTTCAGAAAAATTAGCACGGTAACTTAGTCAACATTGACTACTAAAATTGTTGTAACTAACGAAAAAATACGGTGTAATATCGTAAAAGTTGTAGCTATTTTCTAAAGTAGTTTGAATTTGCTATATAATTTTTACAATGACGCATCATAATTTTTTGCGCATGATATAACGGATTTACAGTATTTGTCACAATATTTGTTTTATTTTATTATTAAAATATAATTATAGAGACATGGTTTGATTTTTCATATTTCATTTTTAATTTTAAATTCTGTTTTTTAAAAACTGCACTTTTGTAATTAATTATAAAATTATAAATTATTCGTTTTCCTGCAAAGTTTATTACTTATAAACTTAGCTTTCTTAAAAATTTAGTCCACATCGAATATTCTTTGAAAGCTTTTATTTTTAAATAAAAAAACTTCTTGAACTTTTACATTTTTAATTTTATACATTGAATTAATTAAACATGCCTTAATTATAAAGTCGTTGTAATCCGACGACTGTAAAACGCTTGAACATCCTTCATAAAATACACATGCACATGTTATTAATTTTTAGTATGATCGAGTATATCTTGACACCCTTCTCCAAATCTCATTACCGATGAAATAAATAAATAAAAAAGAAAATCTCTCAAGTCATATTAAGCCAGCTCTCCAGTCTCGAAACGAGACAGTCCGTCAAAGCAAATGATGAAACGTACAATTTGTCCGACCCAATAAGTTTGGAGGGCAGCGAGCTCCTCTTTTGAAAAAAATATTAAATTCACTGAGAGAAAAAGGAAGGAGAACGTCCGCCGTAAAGTAAATTTCCTTGACCCGTCAAGTTGCCAGAGCGAGCCGGGCTGCTCAACAAACCGGCACCGGACTAATAAAGAGAAAAAACAGACGCATACCTCTAAGCCAAAAACCCTTCTCAAGAGCCACTTCAGCGAATCCAATCTCCGCCGGTCGCGCTTTGAAATTCCAAAAAATTTCGGCCTCAAGTAGCGCATCCCGAAAGGAGAAAGACCGAGCGGGAGAGAGAGAGAGAGAAAAAAAGTCGGGATCTCCATAGTCCTCGCAGTAGCACAGAAGCTCCGCGTCGTCTCCGCGTATATATACCTATGTAAGTACGTAGGCGCGCGCGCGCGCGTGAAGCCAGAGGCGCGCATCCGACGCGCAAGTTTTGGCAGGCCTCCAAACTCGGCGCGCCCGCAAGGCCCGATTCAATTTTCCCGCAGCGCAGCTACATATGCGCCCATACGTGTACGCGTCAACGTCGACTTTCGCGGCCTTTTTCACCCCCTTCTACATCTCCCCTCCGCCCTGGCAAGCTTCTCTCTTCCATCGATTAAATCTCCCCCCGTAGTCGTTGCCACCAGGCCCTCCTCCTCGTCGTCGCGTAAGGTCATTGGAATTCACGAATCCGCGGGTTTGAAATGCGGAAAGCGATTCGCGACTACGCGGCTCTATCTCTCTCCCCTAGCCGGAGAGCGGGGGACAGTCGCGAGTCGGGGTAGAGCCCCTTTTTAAAGGCTTGCTTTTTCCACCCTCTAGCGAGGCGCAGAGCCGTTTTAATGAATACGATTCATTGGAGGGTCTCATTAAAATCAAGTGTCGCGTGTAGCGAGGCGATTTTCCATCGCGTCGAACGCGGCCCGCGAAAACTTTGAGGTCACACTACGAATCCCTCTCTCTCTCCGTGTGTGTATATATTTGCGAACGATGCGCGCAGCTCTCTAGACTCGCGCTTTGAAGCTCTCCGCATTTTTTGCCTCCGCTTTTCGCGATTCTGTTTCGTGCCATTTTTTTCTCCCTCTTTTTTCCCCCTATACCAGCCAGCTCGCGCAAAATACACACAGTTTATCGCGCGAGCTGGATAAAATGCATCGCTGAAGAGGATATGTAGGTCTTTGCACGAGTGAGCGGGCTGCGAAAGTGATTCTAAATCTAAATCTAAAGCTGGGAGCTTAGAGAAGCAGAAGAACGTATGTGTATGTGTGTGTATGTACTCACTTTGTACGTTCCCAAATCCTTAACGGTGCAGGCGAGTTTGACGCTTCTGCCAGCCGGCACCGTGATGTTGCCGATCTCTCTCACGAATTCCGGCTCCAGAACCGTCGAGGCTGCAAGCAGATGTACACATTATTGTTATTATTTGCCGCTTTAGCTGGGCTCTTTTTTTCTTATATTTTATGAATTCAAGTTTATCTCGTGAAAAGTTTTAGTCGCGTTTAAAATCTTTAGCGGGGCGCTCTACAATTAAGGGAACTGCTGCTATGTTAACTTTAAATAAGATTTTTTTATAGTTACGAAGTCGTAAAAACGATCCGTCCATTCATAAAAAAATTTTTATACGCCCTTGGTATAGCTTAAAAATGTCCTGAGAATAGAAGGGAAATACGGCTATACTTTAGTTGCGCTTTAAAATACCTTTTATTATCGTTAACTTAATAACTATTATATAAGTAAGCAAAATAATAACAGTATAAAATTACTTTCATTGAAACCCTTGTAGGCTGACAATTTGCACGACTGGCATTACTTGCCAGTCACACATGTCTTTAACTATAGGTATACTCATAATAAACCTATATACGCAAAGGACATAACAAAGGACATCGCGCAGCAGAAACACATTAAGGACGAAAGTCTCTCAACAGAGAAAATCCATCGGACCTTTGATATTCTCGCAAACAAGCCGGAGACGGCAGCATCCATCTCGCATCTCTCGCCGCGTCTGTTTTGAATGCGCGAAAAGGCGCGAAACGAAGTCATACTGCACGCAGAGACAGCTGGAGGCTCGAATAAAAGCCCGAGCTGCAGACACAGAGAAAGGGGAGAGAGCCAGGGGGCGGCCTCCGTGAAAGCTGATATTCGATGCAACTGGTGTAGCGTCTTAGAGAGTCACTTTAAATCCTTTCTTATGGACCCAGTCACGGAGCTAGCCGTGACTTTTAAGCCGGATCGAAGTGACTACTCCACTTGGCATGAAGCGAAAGAGAGAGAGGGAGCAAGGAGAGACTACTAGGAAATTCTCTTTGGGACACTGCCATCGACTTTACTATCTCGTACCGCGCGCGCGAGCTTCAAAAGAAACTGCCAGGACTCGCATGCCGGCGGTCTTCGCTTCCTCTCTCGGCTGCCGCCCCCTGTATGTTTGACGCGAGCGCGAGCTAGCTCTGAGGAGCAAGAGAGAGACAAACCCAGCTGCAGTAAGACGTTTGAGAGGAGAGGGCAAAGGAGGAAAGGGAGAGACTGACGACGGGAATGGAGTTAACATTCCTTTGTAAGAAATACTGGCCAACATTCTTCGCCGACGAATTAAGAATAGTGTTGCGGATCTTGAAAGAATAACGTTAGCTGAGAATTAATTTTAGCTTTGCGATGTGCTGCTTTTATTTTACGTTGGACTTTTGCTTGAGTCCGAAAGAAAACGTGACTGCTGAATTTCGTCAAGTGGCTTTTTTTAACTTGATTCAGAGTAAAAATCACTTTGGTTTACAGTTAGTTGCAAGTTTTGAGGTAAAATGCATAAAAGAAAGTAGGTATAAGGATAAAGAAAAATTATATATGTACACGCGTCGGAAAGAATGTTTTTCCGAACGTGTCCCCAAAATGACAACGCCGCATATTTTACCACAGGCATAAGACAACCCCCA
>UELX01004493.1:0-17604 GCA_900480035.1 Eupelmus urozonus
CGCTGCGACATGAATTTTAACGCGCGCGGCAACTTCTTTATCCTCATCGCAGAGTTTTACTTCGAGGATAACCCGTCGATCTGCTCTCTTCCGCGATTCGCTGAATTTTTTTTCTTTTTGTCCATTTTGTATTTTGGGAGTGATGGTGGTAATAGGTGGCGTTGAGTTGCAGGTTTGACTATTGCGAAGGAAGCTTTGTGCTATATTTGAGAGTAATACTAAAAACTACCGAGTAATGATCCTTTAAATGCAAGTCTTACTATACCTGGAATTTTCTACTTAATGAAAAATTTCTTTTACTAGTACTACTAAAATTTATTCCATATATTTCAATTAAAAATTAATTGTTGTTGTTACTTTAAAACTTACATGTACATTTCTCCATGCATGTATTAATAACAAATTCGTGAAATTATAAATTTTGTAATAAAAAAGGTAAATAAATTAAGCAGAAAATTGTTATCAACGACCGTTTCTTGGTTGTTAAAGTAAGGTTCAAGATTCGAGCGTATCGCTATTTATTTAGACAAAAGATCCAGCACACTGTTTGAAACACGATACAAACGAGTACTCGTTAGACACGCGATCGTTAGATGACCAAGTTTCTCCTTTTGATATTTGATACTAGTGGTTTCAATTAGAATCTAACGGAGTTATAAGAGCCGTTGCGCTATTTTATTTAAACACCAATTTAATCGTATATTCTGAAGCGAAAAATGCTTAATCTCTAAATAAATTTCTACTTATTTTTGTATATAGGCATTCTTACCATAGATAATTTCAAAAGTGCGCAGTATATAGTTTCAGAAATACTGACCTGAAATCAATAAAAAGAATGATTAGTAAAGTGCAATAGACTTATTTCGATTAATACAAAAGAAAGAATAATAATTTTAAAATTAAAAATACAATTACACAAGTAGCAAAATTTAATTTCTTGTAAATATAATAAATCGATCCCTATACAGACACTCTCATACTTTCAACAATTCACACAGTCTAATATTCCAACTCGTTGCAATCAAAATCCCATCAACAATGCATAAACCAGACCTAAACCCATCAAAACCGCAGGCTCATCCGAAACCACCCCCTTAGTAGCAACTCACAGACACACCGTCTCAAAGAAGAGAAAGTCTCGGGAAAGAAAGCACCAGGTGGAAACCACATTACCCACAACAATTCCGGCTATAAAAGATGACACCGGCGCGTACCAGGGCGAAAGGGAATAAATAAGGAGGGCCTAGTCTCTCCGCGGTGTCTTTAACAAGCGAGTCTCCCGGGACTGGGCGCAGCTCGTCATACATACAAGCCGGGCTCATCCGTTAACAGACGCCCGTCTAATGGCTGCGGGGATCAGGGCGAAGGCTCTTGGAGAGGGGTGAGGCCGGGATTTCTTTTTATTTCAGTCGAGGGCGCGCGTATGCGTGTATCGATGTAGCTTTGTGGCGGAGGGAATGGATTGAGTGGTTTGCGAGTGCTTGAAAAATGGATAAATGCGTTGCTGCTTTTGATTGTGTAAGTGGTGCTGATTTGAATTTTAATAAATTTGAAATTTAAATTGAGCGAATTTTGTGGGTTTTTTTTCGGTATTGATGTACACTAAATGTCATTAGCTGCTAATAGATGCTTGATGGGTCTAGAGATCAAGAGCAACGGTTACCGTAAAGAAAGTTTTAGGAAAGTACAAGAAAAAAGGGGCAGAAGAAGTTACGTTTTTTTTTTTTGTGAGTCTAGAGGTAATTTTACTTGATTGATGAGCGGCAATTTGTACTGTTTAAAGAGAAAAAGCCTTAATTTTCTCGAAGATAAGTATTATGGTTTGAACATAATTTCATTAATTTCGCAGAAAAAGAATTAATAAAACAATAATTGTCAAAAATTAATTCAAGAAAAGAGCATCTAATTAATTCTTTTAATAAGTAAGTTGCGTTTAGTAATTTTGACAAAGATTCTGATTATTAAAGCTACAATTTACATTTTACTCATTACACTAGCATTAAAAGTACAAATATAAGTCACACCTAGCTAATTCATATTTAAACCACTTCTTCGTACCCCTAAAATACGTACTTCCCAAAGCAATCTCCATCTCCTCCTCAAGCATCGCAGCCAAGCATCCGTCACCCCAAGACAAATCATTCCTCAAATCCCAATGCGTCGCCTCAACTCGTCAGTCCTAAGTACACCCCTCGCGCCATCCATCAGGTAAGTAACTACAGGCGCGCTCTAAAATCCGAAAATCCGGCTTTCCGAAGCCGTACGCGCATGACACGCATGGGGCTCTCTTCTTCTTCTTGTAGACAAAGGCCGCCTTTGAAAACGCTATAGGCGCCGATATGGATTCTCCTCAGGTCGAAGCGTTCATTATTCATATACCAGGGGGCTCGCCAAGCTGCTTATCAAAATCCCGTAAGATGATTTTTTTTTCTTTACCGAGAGAGGGAGAGAGGACGACAGAGGATGAGTGAAATTAATTATTGGCGAGAGAGACGAGCTTTATATCTTCGAGAGGCCGCTGGGCTCTTTAATAAGGTAAATAGATAGATTGAATCTAAATTTGATGCTGATTTATCGATATTGATTTATAATATGTAATGATTAATAATCAGGTTATATATGTCATATTTGCAAATTAATCATATCGTCTGCCTTAGTTCCTATGATGCATCGAGATATATTCGAATACAGAATAATAGTAGCCTTGATGATATGCCTCGAAGGGCTTCTCAGTCCGTGCTAATCTAAGAAAAATTCCCAGAGAATCTGATTATAACTAACTGTTCGTACCAATAAAAACTTCAATTACCTAAATCTTCTGGGCAGATGAATTCATGAGACCAAATCAAATACCTTGGTACAGTCAAACGGTAACAATATTGTCATTAGCTTCCCCATATCAGTCTTCACAATCTTCTTTAATTTTAACAAACCCGTCTCTCAGTGTACATGATGGGGTTGAAAATGCTCCCAAATGCATATTTGAAAATCTGAGCATGAAAAATCTTATGAGATAACTTTTACAGAAAGCGCAATAATCTCATTGGCTAAAATCTTACGTCTTTGAAGTTGTTGCACACTTATTGAATGCATTTTTGATGATAGATGATAGACATCTTATAATCGCATTTTGCGCTAATTTGTCCTCTCCACAAACTTGAAAAGACAAATGACTGACAATGAAGTTAACTAAAGCCTTCAAGTCACTTCGTTCTTCAACTAACGAGAGAAACGCACCAGCCAATTGGGCATTCGAATACTCTACTGTGAACTAATCCTTAAGTATTACTTTATTTTGAAGTCATATTTGAGGAATTTTTTAGGTAACTTGATTTAAGTTCGAATCAGTGTTTATTTTACTATATATCGTGGAATTTTTAAAACAAGTAAAATAAAATGTAATGCTTTTTTATTGATTTTTATAAATAGTAGCGCTTAAGCGGCTTAGCAGGATCGCTTGTGCATGACTAATAAGGTAAAGCTTTAGTCAGAGCTTGATAAATTTCTTTTATCGTAATTAGAAATTACAACCAGGCGGCTGAGAAACGATGATTCCTTTATCCCTCATTAGTAAACCAAAGAATCCCATCGAACATCTATCAATATCACATCTAACCAATCAATTCCATCACTTCGAATTCCACATTCTCCCATCCCGCGCCTCCAACCCTATCCACCCCCTCAACAAACCGGCTCTCGCAATCCATTCAAGACGCACTAAAACCAGCCGCGCTCACATTAAACAATAACGTTTACAGCCCTCGCGCAATTTTCACGAATCATTTCCCGCGAAGCCATCGCGCCTCCCGCCGCCAAGTGCCCACCTTTATTATTTCCCGAACGCGCAGCACCGATAAACATTTATTATCGCGGCCGATGCGCGGCCTTTTATCGCGCCGGCCAAATGGAATCCTCGGCTTTGATGGATCAATAAACGCGCTTTCCCTCTCTCTCTCTTACGCATTCTTCCCTCTCGCAGCGGAAGCGCGACTTCCTTCCCGTATTCTTCTTCGTCCCGGCGGAAGCACTCGAGCAATTACCCCCCTCCAGCGCGATATTCCGTGTGACATTTCGCGGTCTGCGACTTTAAAATCCCCCCGCGGCCTGCGTGGGAGGAGGTATACTTATACGCGCGCTTACTCCGCGGGGACACGCGAGGAGAAGCGAGAGCTAAACGCAGCGAGAGCTGGGACTGTTTATGCGAGCGAGGATCTCTTTTCTTTGAGGAGGATTTGCATGAAGGCCGGGACGATTTATGTACTGGGGAGAGAGGTGAGGAGGACGTGGGAGCGGGATGGTGGGATTGAAGCAGGGGTTGGCAGGTGGAATAGCGGGATGTGTAATATGTTTGGTTTTTTATTTTTTTGATGGTTGGAAGGTTTTGGATTGATTGTGAAGCTGTTTGTTGAGTTAATTAAGATTTGAAATTCATTTTCGTATGTAATCTTTCTTGTGGATTTACAAGTTTTTGTTATTTGAAAGGATAAGATTGTGCATGCGAATATCTATTGGCGCGTGAAATAGTTAGTTTAACTCTTAAAATTTTAAAATAATATATTAAGACACAATTAAATTTAACAAAAGACATTAACCCTAAAAAATCAGACTGACAAAAATTATAATATTCACAATTCAATTGTTTCCAACAAACTGGAATAAACTCTCCTAAAATATCAAAAGTCTAAAACGCAAGACAAGAGATTATAAGAAATAAGATACACATCTAAAGCACGCCATTACACCCGTTGCGTAACCAGATCAGCGCGCAATGAGTCGGAAAAAGGAAGAAGCTCGCTTCTCCGAAGACTACGACACGCATCTGCTAAAAAAAAAGAAAAGAGAAAGAAAAACACCCCACCACGCGACTGTTCGGCGCACTTCTAATCTCCCAGCGGAAGCCAAGGAAATTCCCCTCTGAACTAACGTCACTAGCTCCCGAGAAAGCCTAAGCGAGAAAACGCGTAGACACTCTCGCGACTAAAAGAGCAAACGTTCGAGAGAGCTAACCCTCCCACGCGCCACATAAGCCCGCGAGCGTCGTCGAATTTAACGGGCCTCGGGCAATTTTCGGAGCGCCGCCGAGCTGCAATTACCGCGGCGAGAAAGCCTTTTTCCGCGAGCGCACGCTCGAATTGCACTCGAGGCGCGCGCAAAGAGGGAGGGAAAAGGCAAATTCGATTTAGCGCTCGAGAGAGGCAAACTCGCGCAAGCGGCGCTTGACCGCGAGAAAAGCCCTCGAGGCTCGCGCGGAGAATCTTGAGGACCCTCTAGGTGCGCAGGTAACCGCGCAGAGAGGTGGAGTGTCGGTCAGTGCGCATGCAAGGGATGCAAGGCGCCTTTTCGATGGCTTTTTCGTATTTTCTTTTCTTTTACAGTCTGTATGGTAGGAGGGAGTGTAATAGGATTTTTATTAGCTGTTACCGTGGATTCTATGAGTTTGCGTAATGCTAAAGCTGTACGAGATTGAATTACACCAGGCCCCGCGTCTCTACCCTTTTACACCGCCGTAAAATATCCATGCGACGAAGCGTATCCAGAACTTCGAGTTCGATTAGGCGAAATTCCGAAACTACTCCTGCGCCGAACGCGCCTCGAATCATTCGCCGTCCAAGTTGCAATCCGTTTTTCCGCGAAACTCGAAAACTTCTTTCGCCGGACGTCGCGGCTTCCGGTCCGCGTCGAAGTTACGATCGTCCCGGAAAAAGAAGGAAGAGCCGGAGATGTGCGCGCATGCAAGCGCCAGACTCGGCAATCGCTTGCACAGGGGAATAAAACAAACTGTCGACGCGCTTCCGGAAAATCCGAGGAGACGAGTAGTCCCCGGAAGCTCTCGTCGAGCTTTATCTTCTCTGGAGCAGAGGATCAAGGAGCCGAAGTTGCTGCAGATGTAGCGGAAGGAAAAAGCGGGAGCGGTCCCCGCGGAAACAAAAGCTTGGAGAGCTATTCTTTGCGAAAATTGAATCGGCCCGTTTTTAGCGGGATTGAGTTTGGGTCGTTACATTTTTCGCGTTTGCTTTTGATGTCCCTAATGAAATCCGGGGAGACGGACAGTTGGAAGGACGGGGGATGGGGCTAGGGGATTGCGAGAGTGTAAGATGGCTGTTAGAGGGATAGCGTGGACTTTTTCTCTGCGAGATTGATCTTTGCGCGATGGAGGAGAAGATAAGGTTTTGGCGCTTGTGTGTGACGTGGGAGTTGTATTACGTGATTATACGGATGTAGATAGGGAGAAGGACGGATTGCGGGTTATGGGTTGGGTTGAATGAAATGACCAGTGGTGGGTTTGTATTAAATGTCTTGGGTTTTGAGAGGAATACGTGGATTTAGAAAAAATGCTAATATTTTATGACGATTGTATTTACAATAATAACCAAATAGAATAATAGATTATTTTGCTTGCGGGCAGAATAAGTATTTCTCAAACGAAAGGAAAAACGATTACAAGACTGACCTATGTGCGTAAACGTGTAGCGTTGAATATTTTCCCTGGTTGAGAAAAATTCAATTTTTAAAGTCTGTTCTGTGTGAGCAAAATATCACATTCATTTACTAGTAATTTCCACAATCAGAGTGTTAGTACGTAATGGAAAAAAAATCAATACATAGAATTATTATAATTTTATTATGTGCGTGAAGTAATCATTATTCTCTTATGAAGCATTTAGATTATCAGTGTTGATTTACTTGGCTGTCTCGAGAAGTAAAGCATGTTTTGTTTTATAATGGCCGACATCAACGCTATTACGAAGGTAACATCTGTGGAACTATAACGGAATGTCTTCATTAACAATTTAGCGATTTTAAGGACCACTTTTAGGGATTGGGGCATAGTTACCTCTTCTCCAATTCCCGTCAAAGGCTTCAGCCTACTGCGCCCCTATCGATTCTTGCTGGCTACATCGTTATTCGTTTGTAAATAATAAATCTCTAGAAAAAAACTTACACAAGATTCATAATATATTATAAATAAATAGATAATTAACTTCTAATCTAAATAGAACTTGATTAAAATCTACGGCTTCCATTTAGGTTTATTAATTTCAAATGGAATCTATTATCTTATAAAACTATTAAACAACGCTTATATATCGTTAAAAACACACGATCAAATCCAAACCTTAAAGCCGTTAACAATTAACTAAACATCTCCAACCCATACATCTCAATCTATCCCTCCACCAACACTCCGTACAAACCTCTCACAAATACACACGTACCATCGCAGAATATTTAAACGATGCTTCTGTTGCTACACACCAAAGGAGGGCACATCGACTGCAAATTAACTCGGAAGCTCGCGCCGCCTGATAGAGAGTTTAAAGGGAACGGCTGCATGCACGCGCCTGCCCCCAGCCATCCTGAAATAAGAGGAATGCCGAGAGGCACGCGCGCTATGGGAAATAAAGAAGACAGAAGGCGGAGCCGGACGCGGCGAACAATAGGGGAACGGGTGAATGGACGGAATCGCGACGGCAGCGCGTGCGCTAATTTATTTTGTATTTTTGCTTCTGCTTCTCGAAACTGGGTACAAAAACGAGACGCTTTAGGTGGAAACTGTAAGGTTTTGTTAATTGTTTTTCGATTGGTAGGGAGTACGTTTATAGCTCTAAGAATGGATGTGTCATCGAACCGTTCTATTAAGAAGCATTCAACTATACATTTCCAGCCACCTAGCCTCGCTCCCTTAAATCCCCCACTCGCGAAAAGGCAAAACCCAGAAACGGCGAAAGCAATAAAAAGAACCTGCAGGCGAGGACGGCTTGATCGACGAGCTCTCGTAGAGAGTAAAAAAGGTCCATACATTCGGCGCCGCGATTCAATCCCTACTATATACACCCATAGCCGAAGGAGCGCCGGGAGCAGCCCTTAATCTTGTCTCTCGGATAATTGAGCCGAATCGCTCGTCGGCGCGAGGACATTTAGACGTCAGGAGCACATGCCGCGCTGCAATTCGTTCTGCCTGCGTGTACCGTGTGACGGATTCTATTCGCAAGCGTCCCTTGCTCCGTGCGCGAGCTTTACTTATATTGTCTACCGAAAATTGAATCCTTCCCTGGAGAGAGAGAGAGAGTGGACAGACGGGGAGGGTAGGGGGTGGAATTGTCCGGATGGACGGCTTTGTTTACCTTTCTTTTAGTTGCTCTTTTGCGGGGATGCCGGACTTTCTTTTTGCTCTTTTTTGGGGGAAGGCTGGGTTTATTGTTTATTTTAATTGGAAGGGAGGTTCGAGGTGTCCCTCGTGCTGGTAGATTGGAAAAAGCGTCGTTTGCGTTTCGTCCTCAATGGTGGAATTGATTCGGTGAATGTTTCTCTATGTAACAATTTAATTAATTATTTAAAATAACTGGGAGCCAAGAAATAGTTAATTTTTACCTAATTTCTATCCCATAAATTAAATCCATAAAGTGGGGTCAATTTTCACCAGTGTCGTTTAACAAACTGTTAAAACTGTTAACAAAAAACTTAACAAAAATTTGTTCACTGAATGAATCATTAAAACCATATCTCATTCACGCAACTTACACCCAACAATCAAAATCGTCCTCACAGTCTCTAAACCATCAAACACCACGTATCATCCTTACTTCCGCAATATTCCTAATCACGTCCAACTCTCAAAGTACCCCTCCTTCACCCTCCACAAACACTCGCCATACATGTTAACGAAGCAGCGAAGGACATATTCGCGAATTCGAACGTCAGCACTCCCGCATAAAGAGAGAAAGCGCTCCGAGGGGTCCAAACGAGATTAATCGCTTCCGTTTCCATAATCCGATTAAGGCTGCGGTGGGTCGCCGGCATTAGGAACATATGGTTAGCCGCTAATCTCGGACTTTGCTCTTTCTCTCTCTGCGCGTGTGCTCACGGCTGGTTGCGTCATTAGAAAAATGTAAACAGCGTTAGAAGCGCTGTTTTCATGGGGCTGAGTTACGGCTAGGCCGGAGCGTAGCTGCGCCCGTTTATAGAGCTTTTAGTGCGGCTTGATCCGATTATGAAATGTTTATGCAGAATTTATGAGTGGAGCTATAGTTCGGCGCGCCGGCCGATTGGGATTTGTTGATTTTTCAGCGAAGCGGGAGTAGCTTCTTGGGATTATTGTGATTTATTGGTAGAGTTGGTTAGAGTATTTATTAGGGAATTTTAATGGTTGATTAAATTTTAGTGGCAATTGTTTCGATGTTAAGAGATAGTATACAATTTTATATCCGAGAGTGGATAAAAGCTTTTCTCGGAATAAAATTCAATTTGAAATGAAATTGCGTAATCAATTACAGTGAGAGGGAAGGCATTAGATACTCTGATGTACGAGGGCATGAATACTTTTACGGCAAGCGTAAACTGGAATTTGAGTCTTAGTTTCTTGTAATGCTCAAACATAACAGTTTCTCTTTTAAGCTCTTGGTATTAAGACAATTTATTACGACTATACAGATATCAAAAGTTATTTATTTTTCTTAGCTAAAAGAATTTTCCGGGGAAAACACTGTCAGGAAAGCAATTGTACTTTTCTTTTATTGCGAGCTATTACGAAATATTTTGCACCAAAGTGCACGTGATGTATCATTTGTGATGAACTACCTATCCGCGTTATGAGTGAAAATACATCTTCGTTAAGATTTGATGAAAACACACATTTCTACCTTATACGCTTTTACTGCAATAAAAATGAAAGATTAGTCAATTAGTGTAAAAAAATATTGCTATGTATACTACATGCTTAGCATTATTGTCAAGGTATGCTTTAAAAAAAATGCCAGCAGCAAAAGAACACGTTAAATCTCAAAAATGAAAAAGAAACCTAAACTTTTTACCCATCCTGCATTATTAAATACCTCCGAATAAAAAATGTTAATCATTCTTCACAAAACTCCAATAACAATCCGGAAGCACATCGCGGAATCGCATATTTCAAATTCTAGTCAAAACACTCTTCTAAAAAAAAAAAAAAAAAAATCCTACAAAACACGAATACTCCAGCAAACTTTCTCAGCCCGGCCTTACATAAACAATCCGTCAAGCTCGCGCGCCGGCGAGAAATAAATGGAATTCAATAAGCAAAGAAAAGAAATCCGAAACACGCCCGTGTCCCGAATTATCCGGCATATTTCACCAGGCGAGAAGTGCGATAGGCGCTTTTGCGACGAGGAAAATATAGCGCTGCTCGCAAATTCTTATATAGCTGAAGGGAGCCAAGGGGGGAAGAGGCGGAAAAAAATGGCTGTAACGCGGGGGCGAATTTTATTGCTTATGACCGTCGCGGCCGACTATAATTTGAGGATATATTTGCTTGTACAGTCGGAGTTGTAGATAAGGGAGAGAAGGGCCGGTTTATGGTGTCGGGCTGGTTTTATTTGGGAGGAAGGATGTGAGATTTCGAATTTTGGTTTGGAGATTTTACGAGGAAATTTAAATGGGAGGTGTATTTTTGTTAAGTTGGATAACGCTTAAATGGCGAGCTTGATATCTGGGTAAAAGCATACGTGTAAATATACAATTTTAGTTTTTATTTCTGATTTTATGGCTTTATTTATGTAGGTTTGATAATAAATGGTCAAAAAATATAAGAAGTGGTAAAATTATTTGAGAATAATATTTCATGAACAGAGTTTTAGTAGCAGGATTTTTAACGTACTTGCACATTCTAAAATTAAAAGTTAATTCAGAACAAGCCAAAAATTTGTAGAGAATGCGTAAAGCGCGGAAAATAGTTTTAATGCTCTTAATTTGAATTATGAAACTTGTTTCGAGTTACTTACAAAGAAACTACTTTATTTCGTTAAAAACTTGCTTTTTTCCTTTTGCTCCAGTAAAACTTTTTCCCGCAACGCCATTTTATAAAAGTTAACAAGTTCACCACAAAAAATTCTATCTCACAAAAACTGCGTAGCCTCAAATGAGCCAACATTATTTAAACTTAAAAATAAGCATACCCAAATATATATAGGGAGAAGACCTAGGCAAGATGAACCTGCCATGGAAGATGGACATAGACGACTTTTACGAGTTTACTGAAAATTCTTAAAATATTCTGATACATTACTTATTTCACTTGTATTTAAGTTTCAGTGTGTGAAGGGTGCTAAAAGTAATAACATCGCTGAGAAAAATAAATATTGATTATCGTAGTTCGGCTTCTGACATCGTCAAGGTAATAAAGTGAATCTTTTCTTTATTTATATTATTATATAACGATTTCTAAAATACATATGGGTCTTAGCTTTTGCACATACTTTGATAAATCCATTGTCAAAAATCAAGAATAATTTTTTTATACATCTTTTATGCTAATATAATTCATTTTGCACATTCCAAGGAAGATGAACCGGGAAATATGGGCATCCTGTCATGATAACATTATTTTTAGAATTACTGGAATTTGTTTAATTAGACATAAATATTAATGTAATCCTCACTTCTACCGAACTATCCAATCCACACTCCCAACCCAAAATTTTTGCCAACGACTGTATTAACCCACCCACCTTCCCCCCGCAGAAACTTGACTTCCCCAACCCCGATTCGGCACATGTCTCGTCCAACCCCCGCTGCGCGAAATTGGAAGTCCGACTAGCCCCCATTATATACACTCTCCGCGCGCGCGATTGGAACAATTTACGAGGGACACTTTTGCGCTCGCGGTGCGTCATGCTAGACTCGCTGCGGAGATAGGCCCGCGATCGCTATCGTGAAAAGTGTCGCAGCTCTAATGGCGCGAGGGTCGCCGCTTGTCTATGTGCGGCTAATGATATTCGTGCGTTAGCTGAAGCTTTTATTGGGATCGTTTCGAATGCGTCATGAGGGAGGTGTGTAGGGGTGGGTGTATAGGGGGTTGAGGTGGTTACTGTAGAGGAAGTTTAAGGCGCAGGTTCTTGGATTGGAATGGAAAGGAAGTTTAGAGGGAACGAGGCGGAAGTATTGAGAGAGGGGTTTGGAGTTTGTTGCCGTTTGATCGAGGTTAATAGGGGGGATAATTGACCTCGATTTGAGATGAAAATTTACGGATTGTTAGGAAAACATTGGGGGATTTGGAACGGGTTTGGGAACTGCTTTGATTCTAGTTATTTGAACTGATATATTTAGAATGTAGAGTTCGTTCGAGGTACTATTAAATGGACGGAAAATTAATTGAAGCGTTTTTTAGACTGTTTCTAAAAAGAAACATATACACGTCGCATAATTAATTAAATTAGCAACATTAATTCCCTACTCTGGAATATCCAAAAATATTTAATTATATATCTCTACTTTTACCCATCCTAATCTCTGCGAGATTGAATAAAATATCAAATGAAACCAGCTATCGGCTATCCTATTTAAAATTCCACTCTGAAATTGCATTGGAGCACCTCGTTTGCAAATAAACGTATAATAGTCACTACGTGTTGCACGAGGAAAATAGCATTCCATTATCTATTTCTACTTCCTCGTCAGGGATATAGAATCAGCGTGCACTGCTCATTCTATACCCTCCACATTAGATTAAATGCATTTTCAAATTCAGGTCAAATGAAAGAAACGCGCAAAGCTTCTACAACTGCATTACAAAATACCTTTTTTCTACAATCAACTCTTTATTGAAACTCAGTACGCCTTATTCTCCGCTATATATTCCAATTTGGATTCTCTCGCTTAAGGAAATTTCGTCCAATTGATTTTAAAAATTTAATTAAGGAAGAGGCTCTCCCGCCGCTTGTGTATATGGCCGCCGTAAAGATTCCTCGCTATTTTCAATTATTGTAGAACGACATTTGTTCCCAATGCGGAATGCACACCCGGAAACCAATAATCCGAGGAGCTCTAAGGGCGGAAGTCGCATGAGAAAATTCAATAACGAGCTTCGAGAATCGAGATTCCGCGATAAAATTTTATTTCTCGCACGTGATTCTGCGATACCACTTAATAATTTATGGGCTTTTGTTTTATCGAGCCGCTCGCGCGATATGCTCGCATTGTCATTTTAGCAATGGTTATACTCCAGAGATAGTTTTATGATATATAAAAAAATACGATATACTGTGTTGAGCGACATTTACAAAGTAAATTTATTAAAAAACTAACGAAACAATTTCATCCTGACAATCACAGACTCCAACCGTCAACACAGCCAAATCGCAACCACCTCGAGAGTAAAACAAAAAAAACTCCAATCTATTCCTAGCAAATCCCCGCGACTCCCTTGGCCGATCTCCCTTATACACCCTCTCAGAAAGTGAAAAAGATGAGAAAAGACGAGAAACAAAGGGGGACAGAGCCGCGCAAACAAAAGGCCGAAAAAAGCGCGCGCGCGCTCGGAAAAATAATCTGCGCTCGCCAAAATCCTCGGCTATAAAAAAGGAAAGAGAAAAGCAGCACGTTTTATCGCGGGGATTCGCCGGCGTTTATCGCTTCGCGGTGCTGTATCCCTCCTCGAGCGTATAATTCATCCGCGGCGTGCCGCGTCTTGCCAGATTTTTTTCTCTTCTGGTATTGTTGGACGGATGAGGCTTAAGCGAGAGACGGCGTATGGAGGCGACTTTGTTTTGGAGGGCTGTTGGTTTTGCGGGAGGGAGGGACTGTGGTTATCGATCGGGTGAGCATCAGGTTTTTTTTGGAGGGGTTGGGGGAGGGAATTTATTGAAATGCTGGAGGTGTTGATGGGGTGAGGGTGGAGAGTTGGGTTTGGCTTGGTAGGTTATTGGGTATACGTTGCTTGTTATTTTGTTTAAAAATATAATTCATGATTTTTTTGTTAGAGGAAATAAGTTTTTAAATTTTTGAAAAATAATGGTTTGTCATAAAGAGATTATATAAAACAATTATAGAACCAGTTAATTTCTATTGAAACATTCTATCGTATTTTTAAAACATCAATTAGTATAATTGATTTAACGAAATAATTAAATAACTCTATTTATGACAATTAAAGGTGTTATATAATTTAACTTTAGAAATAATTAATGTTATAATTTAATTATTTTAAAAGCTGTTATTTATGATATTTGACTTGCTTTCTACGCGATTTAAATAAATATTAATTAAAGAAAGAAATGGCATTAACTGAGTTTTAACAAACACAATGGTAACCCACATCTTCCAATTTCCTTAAAAATATATCTTTGCTATTTTGCCGAGCATTTAAATAATTTCCATTGTGATAGAAAATTTCAACTAAATTAAAATCTTTCATTATTCTACTATTTCCTTAAATACCCATTTTTCAATATTTTTATAAGTCTGCTTAAACATAATACGAATATTGTTTTTAAAGAGCATCCACAAAAAATTTAATCTAAAACCATATTTTCACTTCATAAAAATGAATTGTTTTCAAGAAAGCTGCATTATCTAGATTTCAACCCGCACGCCATGCAAACTAAGAGATATAATGTAAAAAATACCAAGCTTTTATTCCGCTCGCTCTAAATATAACTCGCTTTTTAAACTTTTTAAAAATTCTCTTTCAGCGCCGTAACTCTTATAGCTGCTCATAAAATTTGCACGGATCCCGCTCCCGTACGATTCCAGCTTTAAAAATGGATTCTGCAATCTAAAAACTGTAAATATTCGCACATACTTACTCCAAACACTCATCTTTTTCCCCCAGAAAATATCCACATTAAATTTTAAAAAAAACTTCACTCCAGCCTTGAATCCAACTAAAACACTCAACCCTTCTCTAGTAACGTCTCAATTTCCTCAAACAGAAATCAGCAGCAAACAACCACCCTTTGTTCCTCAACAAAAATAAATTTATTCACCTCCGCGTCTCGCCACAAAGAGAATAGAACACGTCAATCCCTCTTTGATCATCTAAATATCCAACAAAGAAAGCCGCCGGTCTATAGCCGCACGCAGCCCCATTAACCGCGAGGCTCGCGCGTGTCGCTTCGAAAATATCCGGGGAGCGCGCGCGCTGGCTGTCACAGATACCGGACGTCGACTCTGGCGCGAATGCAGGTGAGCCAGCGCCGGCGCTAGCGCGAATAATTCACCTATAGACAGATATAGAGCTATATAGCCGCTACGCCGCAGATGCTCGGATGGCCTGGGTGAGGAGGAATAGTTGCGATGCCCCATCGATCGATGGGGAGTATGAGAAAGAAAGTTGAGGAAGGTGGGGGTGGTTTAGGGGTGAGAGATTGAGGTTAGGGTTGGTTAGGGATGTTACATTTTTGCGATTTTGTTTGTTGTTATAATAATGTCGATTGGCGGACTTCAGTTTCTTTTGTTAAATCAATCACGCGAGAGAGAAAAAAGCTAAATCAATAATTGCGCAAGGAAAGAAAGAAGCTTTAACGAGAACACCTCGACTGTGTACACTCGGCATGCCTGCGTTTATATCTACATATATATATATACGCTTATCCGCAAATCCAACAGCGCGCGTCAGGAGTTCGCCTATATCTACTCGCAAAACCCAAATATCTTCCACAGTGCGCAAAAAAATTTAATCTGCCGAGTGCTCTCGGGTATATACATATACATATATATACGCGTTTGCTAAACCGCAATCTTTCCGCTGCGCTCTTCTCTCATTTTTTCCCGTTTCCGCGAGCGCGTCTTTATTTTTCTCTTGTGCTGCGCTTATGATTTCGTTCGTTCTTCGCTTGATTCATAGCGCTGTGTTATTTCTTTTTTGTTTTTCAGGTAGGGTAGAATAGAGAGAGTATAGGCGTGAGTTTTGCGTATTGGAAACAGTAATGGTAAAAACTGAATGACTGTTAGAGTTGATTGACGAATTGTACTATTTAAAACTTATTTGAAGTGGTTTTTCATGAAAAATAGGTAGTTTTTCACATATAATAAGTGATTTTTCACTCATTCAGATTTAAATAGTATGGTGATCAAGTTTTTGTTGTTTATTAATATGTTGACCAATATTGTTTTAAATTTCATTTATTATAAATATACCATGTATATGCAATGATAACAATTACTGTTAAATATATCATAAAATATAATACATAACAAACGTAAAGATTTTTTAATTTAATTTTTAGAAATACTATAATGTCATTAGTTCTTTTTTATGATTCGGTTAATTTTATTAGTAGATCTTAAAGAATTAAAATAATATTTGCATTAAATTAAATGTAATTTTGTATTATATATGCATGCAACAATTTTTTTCTTCCTTCTTAAATCCAACTTACCAAACACTTCTCCATCGTCCACCAAAGCATGCAACAAGAACCAGCAATCCCAAAAACTCACCTGAAACAAAAAAAAACCTCCAATCAGACGCTTATAACCATAAAACCAAATCAAACCAATCCAATCCCAATAAACTCTAATCGCAACATCAATCGCACCGATCGACAAACGTCAACCATCCCTCCACATCCCTCATAAAAAAAAATCCTCCTCCAACATATTTCCTTCATCCCTTTCATTTCCTCCATCCCCCAGCCTGCAGCCTCGGCTTAATTCCCCGAACGTGCGCGCAGCCGGCACATCTATTTACGAGTGCTGCAAGAGGCCAAGAGCGAAGATTCCCATCGAGCGAAATATCGCTGATACGTGTGTGTCTATCCCCGGCGATGTTTCTTCCGAGCCCGCTTCCTATACGCGCGGAGAAAGAGAGCTGGAAAGGAGGAAAGCGCGCTTATCTCTTATCGCCGAGCCCCGGCGCTTATTATATTCCTCTCCTGGGGTGAATCGCGTGCGAACATCTTCGCAAGGCTTCTTTTTTTCTGGCTAGTCTTATTAAACGCTTATCTCGGGGCGAGGGTTGGGCCTGCCTCGTTATTATCATTCGTTTTTTTAGGGGGGCTTTGTGTAGGTGTGCAGTTGCTGCGTTTTTCGAGGAGGAAGTTGGGAGCTCGATTTCTTTGCTGGGATTAGGATGGTGGGTGAGGGGAAGGTGAAGTGTTATTGGCGTTTTATAATCAGACTTGAGGTAGTTTGGCTTGAGAGTAGTTAAGTAATTTGGTTAGTTTCGAGGTAAAGAGAGAGGAAATTGTTTCTGAAGCTGGGCTTTTTAAAGTTAAATGTTTGTTAAAGCGGTACAGTTAGCACTTTAATTTTTCTGTGGTGAGAATGGAGGTTTTGACGA
This sequence comes from Eupelmus urozonus, assembly GCA_900480035.1. NCBI lineage: Eukaryota > Metazoa > Arthropoda > Insecta > Hymenoptera > Eupelmidae > Eupelmus > Eupelmus urozonus. The sequence goes on from UELX01004493.1 coordinate 17,036, forward strand.
AAAAAATTTAACAAAAGAATCTATCTACTTACCAAAATTAATATTACACTCTAAGCTCAAAAGTGCGAAAGTCGGAAGTAAAAAGTTTAAACCTACATTTTAATTTTTATAAAAGTTCAAAATGTAATACCACGAAAATATATACAATGATGAATTAAGAAATTTCTAATAGAAGATAAGAATAGTATTTATATTTTTAAACATCGAAATAATTTGTAAGTATTATTATTGTTACAAAACTATTGCAATATTGAAACATTACTGCTACAATACTGGCACACTGTTAGTACAATCAGTATAATATTTATATTGTTTCAATATCGTAGCAACATCGTAACAATATTGTGTTAGTATTGTTTCAATATTGTAGTAATATTGTCAAAATATTGAAAAAACATTAACACAAAATACTTGCAATATTTAATGAATATTAACAAAATATTCTTGCAAAATTTAAAGGGTATTAACACAATGTTCTTGCCATATTGAAAGAATATTAACACAATGTTCCTCCAATATTGAAGGATTACTAACACAATGTTCTTGCAATATTGAAGGAATCTTAACAC
>UELX01004494.1:0-17596 GCA_900480035.1 Eupelmus urozonus
GTAAAAAGGTTATGGGTTTAATTTTTGAACGAATAAATGTGTCTTTTTTAGTACTTTCATTTCTCATTGACTTACCATTAATTTATCGAGTTTAAATTTGTAACAATGGTATGAATTAAAAATATATTTCATTCATTTAAGTAGGTTATGAATTTGTACGGCTTCCTGAAATAAATGCAGGTTTTTATAAAGGTAAAATCATATGATTTTTTGAGGAAAGAAATTATTTTGAAACTTTCTTCTAAATTTTTTTATAAAAGTTAAAAATGCAAATTACTAATATAAAAATACAGTTCCTATATTAGTCCTGTAAGTAACAGAAATAATCATTTCAATTTAATTAGATTTCCATTCTAAGAACCTACTGAACACGAACATCTTCCGCTTCAAAAAAACCCTTTCAAGAGTACAAAACTGTACCAATAAAATCTCCGAAAATCAAAAACTTAAAGTACAAACGAAAATCGCTCCCAGCGTTCATCCTTCTACCAAGCCGCAATCCCTCATTAAGCTCGGAGTGCTCGAAGCGATTGCCGCTGAACGCGTAAAGCTCACGCCCTGCAACCCTAACGCCCTATTACGAATTTACCGCATCGCCTCTGCTCGCGCTTGCGTAAACCTCAAACAAATGAATCGCGCGCGGCGGGGCAAGTTAGGGGGTGGGCTGGCTCACCGAGGATCGTAAGCGTTTAATACGTTATACAAGGTGCATCGCTCGCGCGCCCCCCGCGCCATAGACGCGCTCTGTATTAGCAATTAGATCCACTCGATGCGCTCCTCTGTGCAGTTACAACCTAGCAGTTTCAGCTCAGGGATGGATCTATTGCGTCTTCGGGCGCGTGAGTGCACGGGGGAATCGGGAATACCATCAATTGCGCGCATTCATACGTTTGTTGGGGTAGAGGAGGGCTTGACTTTTGTCATGAGGATGTTGTAAAGGTTTGAAACGATAATTTTTAAAACGTTGAAGAAATTAAATATTTGATTATGTAAATATTTAGCATTTATATTTTCATTTAAAATAAATTAAGATCCTGGTAGAAAATTGACCAGATTCTGGGCAGAATTTCTGGTCAACAAATGTTAAAATGACAATTATCTAAAAATTCTGGAAATGCTTTAAATAGGATTTCTAGACAAGTGTCATTTTAACGATCGTTGACCAGAAATTCTGCCCAGAATCTGGTAAATTTTCTACCTGAAGACGTTTTTAGGAAAATAATTTTTTGATTTATTTTTGAATGCTTGAAAAATTTCATAGAAAGAAAACTTCAAATTTCTTGTTCCATCTCACAAGAAGAGTGCTTCATCTTTACGTGAGGAATTTTGATAAAACTTCACAAAAGGATTTTTTGTTTCAAAATATAAGATATCCCTTCTAAACTTTTATTGAATGTGCTTTATTGAACGAGTCCTTCATGTGACCCATTTAAGCAAGACAGGCCTAAAGTCATTTGACTTGAATTCTCATAAATATGGTTTGATTTGCAAATTATTTGAAAAACTAATTCAAAGTGTAGGAAAAAAGCTTTTAATTAAATTTTTGTAAAACTCACCCTTCCATTATATCAACAGTTATAAATAAATAAAAATTAATCTAAACATTGTTAAAAGTTACATTGATTTTAATGGGAAATTTTTGATGATCTCATATTTTGGATCAAAGAATCATTTTGCAAAGTTTGATCGTTATCCGTCACTCATAGGTGAAATAATCTTCATGCAAGTTTTAAAAATAAATCTTCTACATCGGTAACCAGAACAACGCGAAATACAGGGTTATGCAACATAAAAAAGCAATCATTATTCATACGCGTAAACGAAGTATCATATGCAGGTTGCATTACGGTCGCATCAACGTGCATTCATAAAAGGTGTACGCATGTAATACGCACACTCACATATACACACATGTATTCATACACATAAACGCCCACACACGCACAAAGTCGAGAGATGAGCGAGAGCAGAGAGCGAGATACGCGCAATAATAAACCTAGTCAAATAAGACCGCACTCAGTTCCAGCTCTGGGGCTCATTTATTCAATTAAGGAGCCCCAGGGAAATATGCGCACATTCGGAGCATTCCGTGCTAACTCAACGGAAATAAAATTCAAAATTGCGACAACGATACGTTACAAACAGCAAAATTTTAAATTGGAGTGTGACTTTGAATTAACGTTTGGGATAAAATTTATGTTTTTCTTTTAAACTTATAAAAATGGTAAATGCATTTAACACAAACATTTTTTTTCAATAGTAGCACGTAGCTTTTCAAAAATTATTAGATTAATTGAAGATTATTTCATTATTTTAAAAAGTAATAGTAAAAAATATTTTTTCATAAAATGCGGAAAAAATAATTTGAATATTTTTTACAAAAAAGAAAAATTCGCTAAAATTTATCGTGAAAGGCACATTACCAAAAGTTGTAAAACATTTTTATCGTAAAAGCAATCCCTTTAAAATTCAAACAATATTCGTAGGTTTACTCTGAGCTTTTGACTTTTTAATTCGACGAGTTGACGCGGAACCCCCCACGTAGTTTACTACTATTTGCTCAGTTGGTGAACTTATACATATATAAACACATCACGAGGGGATAATGTCATATCCTAATTGTACGATCCGCACGAGCAAAGAACTCGTCTCTTCCGCTGCTCGCCTATATATCAGCAAAAAAAATGTATGTCCATCAGGTTTTATTTCTGTGAGTGTGATTACTTCGCTCTCTTTGAGACAGAAAAGTAAAGTCGTAAATATATTTATAAATGAAAAAAATTATTTAAGAGGACTTTAAAAAAAAACATAATAAATAACTTTAGCAATATTATCTTATTACAACATTAACAAACGATTTCTTTATATCCATAAATGTAATACTTTTAAATTATAATGCATATTGAATCGTCGATATATTTCCTATCGCCGAATCCATACGTTCCGAAAAATGAAAAAACCAATTTTCGCCGAGCCCTCTCGATCCATCGCACCCGGGCGGGTTCAACGAATTCCGAATTTTCTCGCGGGACGCCTATTCGTCACTGATAAATCACAAAAACTCGTCGTGCGCTTAGCCCGAGAGCCCAATTTTTATTTTTTCGATTTGCGTTTTGCCACTTTTGAACCAGGTTGCCAGCTCTTTTTTTATTCATCGGAAGCGCGCGCGCGCGGTGCTGATAAACGAAAAGCTGGTTTTTGGCGATAAATCGACAAGCGCGGGAGATTCGAAAGGGAGCGAGAGATAAGTAATAAAATAATTTTATGAGCTCTGTAACCCTGATAGATGATAAATAGGACTTTTCGAGAGCGCACCGCCGCGGTTTTATTTTCGCGTGAAATAGAGGTGGGATTAAGTGTACAGTTGCGCGCTCGCTCGCTTTTTACGCGGTTAAAGTGCGCCGTTTGAGTGGTCAAAAGCTTTGAATATCTGGTTTTTATGAATTTTTTTTTATATTTTTTTCATGAATGTATATTTATACTGTCTGGGTTAATGCGTTTTACTGGTTTAACGTATATATTTATTTATTCATTTAATAGAGATTGTAGAGCGATGAAATAGTGTTTATTCTAAGTAGTGAGGTTTACAAAAATTACAACTAAATGTACAATTTAATCGGTCAATTTCGTTTGGTTAAAATTTTTCATGTAATCGGCTAAATGCATAAATAAAAGCGCATAATGGTTTGAATATCATAGAGAATAACTTAAGCCTTTCATATTTTTATTTATTTCCTTTTATTATCTGCCAGTCAGTGCGAATCTCTTGAAAAAATAATAATTTAAAATGAAAAGAAAAAAATTGAAAAGAAAAAGATGAAATCAGTTTTATAAAATGAATAGCAGGGAAAGAAGATTTTAAGAACTATAACAATAAATCAGCCAATCTCCTAATTCCCATCTCGCTCTCGTGCTGTATGAAAGCCTCTCCTAAAGCACGCCTTATACTTAACGCACATCCCGTGCAGCCTCATAAATACAGAAAGTCTTTCCATTGTTATAACCCAATAAAGCTCGAGCTTGCTATATAGACGGCGCTCTCTCTCTCTCTCCTCGGCTCGATATAAAAGATGACGGCCAAACAAGAAATAGAAAGCGAATGTTTTAAAAGGATTCGGGCTTCGCAGGCGGCAGCTTCCGCAGCTTGTTGGCGGCCCCGTAAAACCGATATCAGCATATTTTGCCTCGCGCGCGCGCGCGCACGCCGTTTCTTTCCGAACGATAAACTCCGCGCGGGCCCGAAGGACCTCGTAAACGGATGATCTACGCGGATATGGAGGAGCGAGCACCGCTGCCACCCCCGCCTCCCGGCTCCTCCTCGCCCTTCATCTCTCACTGCGAGGAGCTCATACATATACATAAAATGGTAATGCCGCCCCGGTGTCGTACTAAGGGGGATGAGTCCCTGGGCGGTCTATTTCGAAAAATCTTGCTTTACGAGAATTTTTTCAGACTGGCCTGAAGGCTGTTTCTTTGGGTTTTTCATGTAAGGGTATCGCTAATTTTGAGAGTTGATTTGCAAGCTTAGAAGCGTCGGCTGGTTCGAGAATTTTTAGCGATTTCACCTGTTTTTAAAGTATCCGAGGAGAATTTAATAAGCGATTTCCATTGTAGCAGAGTCTTTCTATAAATGATAATGGCGATGCATATACTTCTTAGAAAAGTCCGTGTATAAAAGCCGGGCCCGTTTCAAAACGAGCAAAGTGACTTTTACTTTTGAAGAATTTCAATCCCCCTGTGCAAATGAAGGAAAGTTGAAAAAAGATCCAGCGCAGCGAGATAAGACGAAAAAAGATTTTAATAAATTTTCCAATATCTCATTTTTCTCTGCGAATCCCTTCAGAAATAACCTGGGCGCGGAAAATCGCAACTGTACTAAAAATAACGACTGCACGAACAAGCACATCCCAGCGCGACTGTATCCCAACTGGAGCAAATACTTATTTACCGTGGAGCGCGCGAGATTTGCCTCGTTGCGTCGTCGCATTTCTGCGTCAGCCAACAGCCCCGGGGCGAGCCAAGGAGACGCGCGTTTGCCTCTTAAACGTCGACTTTTACGTACACACGTAAACGCGGGGTTATTGAAAAGTTGCCCTTACGGATGGCTAGAGGTGCGCTCGCGGCTGCGGCCGATTGAATCCGTGACGTCTTTTTTTGAGCTCGATGCGGAGGATTTATAAATGCTTTGGCGGGAGGATTTTGAGGTATACTTGATTTATTTGCTTCTCTAAAGAATGTATTCAAGAATTGGAAATAAAGATAAGTACAATGCAGAATTTTTGTTAGAGAAGTACAATATTTGTTTTAATTATTTTGATGTTGTCGTGTCTGAATATACTCGGCCGTATCTACTTACTGCGTTCTCTCATGAATCTAGTAATTCTTATAATAATTATATTGAATCATTTAAAGTAATGATAAATTTTGTATTTATATTGTGCGTTGCGAATGTATTTATATGTTTTAGAAAATGATAAAAAATATATAATGATGAAAATTTCAATTCTTTCTTTTTGCAATTAAAATAATTCAGTCAACGAATGCAACTCAATTAAGATAATAAGATTCGTCGTAAGTATTTATATACGCAAGTAAAATTAAAGTATCATATTAGATTTGGCGGCTTAGTAAAAAGAGGTCAAGTAAATTTTTGCATTAAAACAAATAAACATATTTATAAACTTATATAAAATAATTCTCAAGTATATATGCATTACGTGACAATTAAAGCTTGCCTAGCTCCCAAACATCATTATTTCATAATACAAACCATATAAATCTGCATTCTTTAGATGCATTCTTATTCATAATAATATTAAAAAAATTCCTACAAAAATACCAACTTTAACTACCAAATATAATAATAATTCCAGAGAAGCAAGTTCATCCAGCCCCTGACCGTAAACACGAAGAACAATGCCTCACTGGCTGTCTGAGTTTTAATTACCTCACTCCCGCGCAGAGACACGAATTGTGAGAAAACACCTACGCGAGGATGTCGACGCTTTCAGGTAGTTCGCGCGAAAGGCAATAGAGATGTACATATATAGAGCTGAGACCTTGTCCTTGCGCGTCGCGAGGAAATCGACGGTAATCGTCCAGCGCGTCGCATACGTTGTTGGAAGAAGGTGCTTATCGCTACAGTGGTAAAGATTAGCGGATGTTCTAGAGTGGTTCAAGATTTTTTACTACTGAATTGAGCGAGTTTATTTGTTTTTAGGTTGATTGTTACTTATTGTGTTTGAAAAAATTATATTCTATTATGATGATACAATTTTAGAATTGTATTTGTTAATATTACAATCATGTTTTTGAAGATAATCAAATTTCAGTTACAAGACTAAATAAATTTTTCACTTTGTTTTCCAATGAATTGTTTTCAACTTTGAATGATAACATAAATATTTGTTAATATTAATTTTATAGATATTATTGTGCTCCAATTTAATTCCAAAATCGCCTTTTAAAACTTTTATAGAAACTACTTAATTAAAATTAAAATTGTTTCTTTATATTATTATTTACACAATAATCCATACCATAAATACTGAAATTTCCACAATTAATAATTAAAATTACATTTACAACAATATTATCAAGGAAATAATCATTTAATATTATTACCATTTGCTCTAAGAAGAGAAACTCATTAATTTCATGCCTCTAAATCCAACTAACCCGCTGCGTTAGAATAATCGATTCTAATCAACAAATAAAGTACAAGCCAACCTTACGCAACGCCAAAGCTAGCCAAGCCTCCAGCAACACACTCACCCCTTAAGCACATTTCAGCCCATCAGGCCAAACATACACGGCAAAGCAAAAACCACACCCACCTCTGCAAACCCATACAAAAGCACAGAGAAACTCACACATCGCGGATCGAGGAAATTAATTCACGTGCCGGGCGATCTAGCTCGCCGCGAAATCTTCACTGCAGCAGGCTCGCTTTATCGCGATAAGGGCCACTTCCGGCTGCGCAGATATATACAGATAGAGCCTCTCTCGCGTGAGAGCTGCGCGCACACACGTACGCCAGCGGCGCACACACGTGGACGTTCGACCTTATTTTCCGAGCTCCTTCATTTCCGGCTGCCAGCGCCGCATCCAGCAATGCTTTTCTCTCTCTCTCTCTCTCTCGCCGCCATCCCCGCTTTCCATTTACGCTGCCGTGTGCGAGGGGCTTTTATCGGTATGCAGAAGATGAAGTATCTGAAAGCCTGCGGATCGGGGAGGGATGGTGTGATGCGAAAATCGGAATAGTGGCCTGCTTGAATATTGATTGTTAATTATTTAAAAAGCTGAGGTGTTGTAGCTTTCTTATCTAGACTTGAGTTAATACTGCACCTACTTTAGTAGAAAAGTTTCTTTACGCTTATGGCAAATATTTTAATGTATTCTGCAAGTATAATGCCTCTTTACTACAAGCATTTTCGAAAATTTCATGCAAAACTCGATGAGCAATCGACCTTTTCGAGAGAGAAAATTACTTAAAATATCTTCAGCAAAAAATCATTTCTCGATCTGAGAAGCTCTTCAGACAATACAAGAAATTTCCGTGAATAACAATAATGAAATTCGAGACAAAAACAAAAAGAACCATCAAGCCATCTTCAAAATTCAAAATTGACCAAAGCCACCATCCTCCAAGACAGCGTCCTCATTAGACTCACTCAGCTCAAGCCAGCCTTCCTCCAACTAACATAATTACCGTGTCAGTCAGCAAAGAGCTACCGAATGACAAGGCCGCCGCCAAGAACCTCGGCCGTCAGCCTTTTGTCGCTTTGTGCAGAGCAGCGCGCGCGCTGCTATTGGCAGATTCGCGGGTGCGCCGGCCAGTGTCCGCCAAGCCAAAGGAGCGAACCGTTTGATAATCGACACGTGCGTCTGCGAGCGAGGGAAATGACTTTTCGCTCTTTGACGCTGCAGCGCCTGGACCCCTTAGCTTCTGCAGCCCCGGCATCCGGTTTCAGACCGACGCGCTCCGCAGCAGTTTTATTGCGCTCGCGACTGATTAAAGACGCGAGTAGCGCGAGAGCTTTGCCCTGTGTTTGCTGGGAAACGCGAATGGGAGAGAGAGAGTCGGACGGTTGAAGAGGAATTTTTCCAGGAGCTTTCTAATCAAGGGCCGCGTTATCGATTGTACTGCCCGAGCTTTTTTGTCCCGAGCTTTTTATTTTGGAGCTCGATGGGGGATGCTGACGGAATTCGAAATTTCGTTAAAAGTAAATTAGGTGATTGCCGGAACAGCTTGTGAATATTTCATCTGCTTCGACAATAAAATTACGAAAACCTAAAACCGCATGTAACGAATTGAAAAACGCTGAAACTACAAACTACCTCAGCGTGAAACGTTACGTTTCCCTGTGACTTTCAAAAAACTTTCATACGTTGACCCCAGCACGCTGAAACTTTTCGCTCTGCCCCCGTTAATCCACACAGACGCACACCGCAAAGTTACATGTCCCTACGACGAGTTCCGCCGTTACTAAGACTGACCGGTAAACGCTGACCATCGCATAATCTCGGGCGCGAATCACACGACAGAGCGGCTAATAATGTGTGTATGCATGTAAATATGTGTGTGTGTATAAATGTATGTATATGTGAGTGGGTGTGTTTGGGTATATGCGTGTATGTGTGTGAGTGTGCGCGCGTGTGTGTGGGTCTGTTTGGGTATATACGCGTATGTGTGTGTGCGTGCGTGTATGTGTGTGTGTATGTGTGTGCGTGTGTGTGTGTATGTGTGTATGCATCACATGTGCAAAACTGAACCGTAGGGACGATAAAGATGACTAACGGAGCGAGGGAGGGGATGGCCGAGATAGAGGTGAATTAAAGCAGGGGAGACCGCATGAGAATAGAGCGAAGACGCCCGACTAAAGAATCAGGTCGAGAGTGACTTGCAGGCTTTTTGACGAGGGATTAGAAGAAGGGTTGGCTAAAGTCTAGTTTTTAAAGCTCGATCGTCGATATTTAACGGGTTTTAGAACCTAAGCTTTTTGAACGGCTTTTCGTGCAGTTAAAAACTTTAAAACCACCTAAATAGTGCTTCTTCTTTTTTTATGTATTACTAATGTAAAACCAAATAACATAAAACAGTATAGTCTAGAAAAATGGTTAAAGAACCAAAGCAACTGTGACTTCAATCTTCACAAAAGTCCTAATACACGAGATCCATCTCAAAGTGAGCTCGAGCCGACAGCAATGGCGCCGCTTGCCGGAATCTTCCAAACAATCCCTAATTAGCCCCATTTCACGGGCAGCCTCTCGGCTTCCTTGACATTTGCATGCCGGCGCGCGCTCGCTCGCTCTCCTCAAGGGGGCCGCTGCACAGCGCGTAGCTGCACTCTGCCGTTGCGGCGTCCTACGGAGCGTCATAATTAAAGTGACCGGGGGATATAAGCGAGCCCCGAGTGCATTTAGCCGTGCGACTGCAAGCGCGATAGTGGATGTGTATGTGTGGAGGGACGGAGCCTGCTACATCCCGCTGCTGCACGTTCTCTTATCTGGGGATGCTGGCTCCTGCTTTGAAGCTAGTCGCGCGAGGTGTGTGACCTATCGCACTGCCTGTAATTGCTGCGTTGAAGGATGAACGTTTCTTTTTGATGATATATTAGAAGGTTGGAAAGGATAAATATTTTTAAATTATTTTATAGGTGTAATGAAAATATGAATCAAATTTTATAATTTTAAAAAGCGATTGAAGCTTTCGTTTCGATATAGTTAACTTTACATTTCGAGACGTGAAGGTCTAAGAACCTATAGAGCTAACGAATGAAGTCACCGAACACATTCCAAGAAATACCACCCGCGCACAATGTGTTAACGTTTTATAAAATTTTTTAATTATTAAATTTTTTAATATTACATTCAATGATAATAAAATAATTATTGAATTTTAAACTGCTAAAGATTTTTTTTTTCATAAAAACTAAATTATTATCCATAGATATGAAAAACGTTTTTATTTTATTACAATTTTTGCTTATTTTACTTCTGTTTATATCAATATTTAAATACTATTTTTATATCAGTATTCTTAACAATATCTTTTCATGTTATTAAACTACTGTTGTTTAATAAAAATATAGCCTAAAAAGTTCGGTGAATTGCCGACGAAACTGCGCAATAATTTTTTTACAAAATATATGTTTGTATTATTAAATATAATCCTTCATCTTTTTATATGATATTAAATATTTGATAAGTTTTCACCTAAAATAAACTTTTATTTTGAAAACATTCATAAGTACGTTCCACGAAATAAAAATAATATTTTAGCATTTCATTAATATTTGATTTATTAAATAAAAATAGGCATGAAATATTTACATAATAAATCTCATACGGTTGCTACGCGACCGGGAATTAGATTAACTAAGGTTGAATTTAACAAATGTAACTTAAACAAAGACAAAAAGAATTAAAAAATGCGTCTTTTTGAACGAATGAAATAACAAATAAACTAGTCGATAATAAAATATATATTAATTCTTTATCAAGAGATAAAAATTGAAGCATAATGTAAATTTTGCAACACACTTTATAACATTTACACTATTCTATTTCATATTTGTCTCACTCATGTATTTCGCGCCCAATGAAAAAGTAATGCTACTCGTGTCATCAAAATTTCACCCAAATGCTGATCGTACGCAGATAACTATTTTAGGCTGGCCCTGCAATATAAAAATAAAAGCTTTCATATTTTATTTAAAAATCACAAAAGTAATCCTGTAGTAATTTTTTAAAGTTATTTTCATAAAAACTCTTATTACATAGCAGAAATAAAATCAAAATATTTAATGCGAAAAAAACAGGCGTGTTTTCATTTTTATTTAACTGTTAAAGCTTATCTTCCACTCATTTATGATTAATTAGGTAAACTTTATCACCATAATTCATCTAATGAAAACACCCTGCCAAAAATAAATAACATGCACCCCAACTGAAAGAAATGGCAAAACCGACCCTACTCGCATCTCCAAAGGAATCCATCCCTCCATCCTTTCGCAAAGTTCCTCGCCATTATCTGGCTCGCCGCGATCCCTAAAACACTTTGCCGCCCTTGTAATCCCGTCTCATTATAAAGGATTTATCTCCAGACATCTGTCGGTTAAGGCTTGGCCCGAGTTCCCATCCTCCGCATCGATCCCGCCCTGAATTCTGCAATATATTAAAAGCTGACCTGCAGCTAAAGGATATATGCGAGCTCTCGTTTTTGCGGCTCCGTGATTTGTGTTTTTGGCCGCGTTAATTTACGGGAATTCTGGATAATTTTCCCTAAATTATGATACACTTGGCCTGCATATTGTAAATTATCAACAATCTGAATCCCTTGCGAGAAGGTAAAAACATAGTTTATATTCACTTACAATAAAAAGGTCAATTTCAGAATAAAAGATCAGCATCCGGTAACCTTTCAAATATTTATAACGTACCCTCACTCCTACACCAGCACTATTACATCAATTCTAACGCTTTCTTTAACTGTATAATTCAGAGCTTCAGCAAGTCTCACGTAGCAGTGCTCCATCTCAAGAGAGCCACGGTTAGTAAGACTCCGATCTTCTTACACTGCTCCTGACCGTCTAGTCCCTCAAACGAAATTTCTATCCACGGCTTTCCGGAGCAAAGGCTTCAAGTCCTTTGACTTAAACGCCGGTCCTCGAGAATAACGACTTGCGCGAGCTGCCGCTGAAAGGATCGAATGTTTTCCTCCTCTGCCATCGCGAATTTCCTTTTTCTCTCGAGTATCTTGTTTGCTTTGTGATTCCGGGGGGTCCGATGATTTTCGAAGAGCCGCCAAATGAGAAATTCGAAGTTCACTGTAACTGCAGTGGCTTTTTGAGCTGGTTCTTTGTGAGGGTTGGTATAATAACGTCGGGATACTTTGGGTATAAAGTAACAACAATGGGAAGTTGGGGGATGGATTGTAGTTATTAATCAGGGGTTGGTAGAATTTCGTATTAAGTCGCTCAAAACATTGAAAATCGAAAACCGTCCTAAATTCGTAAGCCCGATCGGGTAACAAAGGGCCAATTTCTTGGAGTGGGAAGACAAAGGGCTTTCCGTCGAAGGCCCTTACTTTCAAGATCGATAGGCTAATTTACCGGAAAAGGAAAGGTGGAAGATGTGATGTAATGTTTCAAGTCGCTTCCTTTTGAAATTCTATAACCCAGACAATTTTTCAATAAAATAAAAACGTCCACAAAGACGACAAATAGTAATTCTCAAATATTTCCACGATAAAAAAAAATCTATCAATACCTAGCAAAAGCCACTCGTAACGAAGAGAGCTCTCACCTCAAATATCCCACTCTCAACTTCACTCCAAAAAAAAGCGGCATTCGCGCCTCGAAAAGCCGTCGATTTAAAAAACAAAGCATTCGAGCAGCGCGTCGAGTGCGAGGTCGAATTTCGCGACACCGCCACTAGAAGCCGGCGACTGCACTGCAGAAAAAAGGGAAGAAAACAAAAATCTTGGCAAAGAGGTCGCCTGTCTCGCTGCGCGCCGGAGAAGCAAGAGCGAGATAGATATGTAAGCCAGGACCGGAAACTGATAAGCAGCTTACACGCTTTGGCAAGTTATGAAATCCTGTTTGTCTTTCGTTCCTCCCCCGCACGCGCGTATAGCCAGGAGCGAGCTCTGGAAAGGACATTTCGGATACCGCATTCGCGCTGGCGAAATAAACGATCGGAGAACTGCATGAAGCCGTTCTTATGAAAGTTTTAATGTCGCATTGTGTAACTTTTCGCTGCGTGCGGGGCTTTTTTTCCAGAGCTATGGTAATGCGTTTTCGGTCGGTAATGCCGAGTCGATGAATGCCGGCTTGGGTGAGACGGTATATTGAATAAGGAATTATCTTCGTCAGCTTGTCCTGTATTGACATGGCATGGAAATTTGTCTCTTTTTTTGTTTGATTTCGTTTGTTCACTTTTATTATTACACAGCAACAAAGCATTTTACTGTCACAAAGCCGGCATTATTTGCTTTTTTAATCTAGCTTTTCATTTGAAAATTCGTAGAACTTTTGAATCCCATTCAATTACGCAGCGGCTGTCAATAGCAGCGAAAATTTTTATTCGCTAAACTTTGTTTTTCGCCAAACACAATTATACCCACGAGCGAGCATAAAGTCGGATATATCAGCGAGCACTACAATAGCGTTTCAGTGAATCCACTAGCTGAAATTCAGCGCAACGGCAAAATCAGCCAGCGCGGCACTCAATAAACGCAGCGCGGCGGGAATCATCCTCGCGGCAAATCAAAAGCCAGGCCTGTCTCGCGCGCTTAACGCGCTCGCTCGCGTAATAATCCTGCGGTACGGGCCCTTCAATGAACCGAGACCACCCACAAAGGGGCTAACGTCGCGACTGCCTCTCTATTTTTTTTTTATCCCTTCGAGCTGCGTATTCTCTCCCTCTATTTTTTTTTTTTTTTTTTATTTTCCCGGTATGAAACGAGCGAGTTCCGGTTTCTATCTCACTCGAGCGCTCTCGTTGACTGTATAGAGTAACAGAGGATAAAAGAGAGAGGGAGGGCGGGAATCGATCAGGTCGGCCGCTTGTGAAATTCGATGCAGCGTCTCTCGGTCCAGCGGCAGCATCGCGCGATAAACCCTTTTTCTGCCCCCTCCTCCGGGGAGATGCGAGCCTTTATCGAGCCGGTGTTTTATGGGGAGCAGCGTGGGTGTTGTGTTACTTGTTTTTGAGAGGTCATTCGTAATTAGTTGAGAGCTGCGTAATGAGGTAGCGAAAAAAATCTATCTTTACAGAGCGTACATGAAATTGAATCTGGATTATACTTTTTTTATATGATTATTATTTTTAATAAATTATTAAGAATGTTTATGTTTTATATTCATAAGATTGACTGAAATTTGCTAATTCTTTCATCGTCCAATGAAACAGATTAAATTATAAACTTAATAACAATAGACATTCTTTACAAACAAAACAATATATGTAAAGACGAAATTACTTTCAAATTGTTCATATCCTAACATTCATAATTTCATATTTAGCCTGTCATAATATTAAACCAAAAACTAATAAAACATAGTTAAACACTATTACATATGCGCGGTTTATTCAAATTTACGTCATTTCTACTTTCCCAGCACGGCTTCCTATATTTATTTACTCAGTGACTATTAAAAGATATATATACATTTCTCGAGGACACGAAAGAAGAGGAAAAGAAGGAGTGCTCGCTGCGTTTGAAAGGGGAAGCAGCTTTGGCTCAAATTCACGCGACTTGAAAAACGGTGACTTTACGAGCGACCTTTGTGCTATCCTGCGCGTGAACGTATTATGCGAGGACTTGTGTTATCTCTGGAACGACGTCTGAAGCGTGCTTTGTTTATTGGTTTACACATTGTTTTAAATTCCTTTTATGGAAATAACTTACATTAAATAATACAATCATTGTAAATAAAATACAATAAATACCGAAAATTAATGAATGAAATTTATTTGAAACCTTCCATGAATAACAAATGAATTTCAAATTCAACGGTACAGAGATTTTACAAAACAAAAACAAAGTTTCTAAAATGCATCGGAAAATTCTATCCTGAATTTCAAACACGCAAAATTCTTATCGAAACACTCCACCAACATTTCCCTCTCAATAACCCCTCGCTCTACAAATTTCAACTCCACATCTCCCAAATAAGTATCAAACTAACTCCCACATCCTCGCCTATCGGCACAAAGCAACAAATCCGAGGCGAGCACGTGACTGCAGCTCTCGCTCGTTCGTTCTGAAAATAAAATTGCGTTTGCGACGTTACGCGAAATCGCATCAGCCGTCAATATTATACCCAGAGCGCGAGATGATTCGGGCCATCCCTACGAGCTAGGCGTAATGCCCCCCTCGCAAGCACATATATATACATTGTGCGTACGTGAGCGAAATACCGTGTAGGCGAAAAGCATCGTACTCGTATAACGCGCGCCCCGAGCATACGAATATATTCGCGACTATTGATGGATCTGTGTTAAGTGGTTTAGATGTGTGGGCTAATGGAATTGCGCTAGGATTTGTAAACGACGAGAGCTTTTGGATAATCAAAAGCTTGCCGTGTGAGCTTTTTTATTTTATCGCTCCGCCGCGCTGGTAATTTTAAAATGATTTTAATGTGATTATACGGGGGCGGTATTGTTGGCCGAGTGTTGTTTAACAACAAAGACCTCGTCAGAGCGTGAAGATAATAATTTGTTGTTGGCAACCGGCCGTAAATATTGTTTATTAATTTCAGTCGCGCTTGAGGGGAATTTGTTTTTTAAAATAGGAAAAGTGGAAGGTTGTTATTGAAAATTTTATGTATTAATTGAGTTAATTTACTGGAAGGAGTAATTTTGCACTTTCGAGCGAATGTAATTATGCAAGCCAATCTAAGTAATTTTAATTGAATTCAGAGAGAATAATTATAGCAAAAATTGTAATGAAATTTTCGATTAAAATATCTGTATTATGCGGTATAACTACACAGAAATGTTTCGAAATAATTTGATCTAAGTGCTTATTAGCAATTGGTATTTGTTAACTGGTAACTACAAATTTTAAAGTACATTCGAATTATTATTGTCCCTTAAAATGGAACAGTATTATGTTACAGTGTAACTTAATGCTATTCCATTTTAAGTGAACAATCACAGTGACAGTACAGTGAGGGTATATAGATATCTCGCATTACCGTCAGCCCCAAGGATATTTTTATTATCATGGACTATTATTATCTTTCCGGCAAATAAAAAGAAAATTTTAGCATCAATTTCACACTTTTGCTGATTTATAAAACAAATATTTAAAAAAGTATTGTTAACAAGTAACATTTTATATCCCTCATCATTCTTTATTTAACGCTCAAACGCTACTCAAAACATGCGTGCAAAGTCCCAAGCGAAAAGCTGAGCCGACAAAACGGCTCGACACTCTCGCCATTCTCGCGCATAGGTATAGGAGAGCGCGAGCCGAGTGAACGCTCCAGTATAAACGGCTAGCGGCAACTAACCTCGATTACAGCTTCCTACGTCCGCTTGGCAGCTCGCCGGATCCGATGATCGCGCGCCTCGACGCATCACAATGGCCCCCCGCCTGATTATGTATATATCTATATATCCCCGCGCTCCTCTCACCTCCTCCTCGGACTTCTCCTCCTCTTCTTCTTCGCCGGCAAACTTCCGCGACAACTGCTGCTTCCGGACTGCCGATACTCGCACTCTTTAAAATCCGCCCTCCCGCTTCTCATAATACGCCGCACGTGACGGCTGTCTGCTTAGCCACGTGCTATTTGAACGCGCGATTACGCGAGCGCTCTGTCTTCTTAGCGAGCCGATTATTCTCCCTCTCGCCTAAATCCCGGCGACGCATGATTTTCATCGGAAAGTCCTTCGATGGGAGAACGGCTTGGAAATAGTCTTTGCTCACTGGGAAGGCTGCTTTAATCTACGATGCGTAAATCGGGCTCCCCTCGGCCGAGGGGCATTTTCGTACATGACCGATCACTTCCGTCTTATCGGCTTTTTTCACCCTTCTTCCAGCTCGTTGCCTCGCTGCACAGTCTATCGCGATCATCGAGCTGACTTGAGCGCGCACTTTTCCCGCCTACCGCCGAGGGGCCTGCGACAGCCACCTAACAGCTGAGACGCAGCGATACAGAAGCATTGCCGGAGGGGCTCGTTCGTCTTTCCGTGTTGCTCGGCTGACGGAAGCAGGCCTCGCTTACTTCTGACGAAGACGGACGAAAGCTCAAGTCTTAGACACTCGCGGGTAAGCAAGGAGTCAAGCTCGGCTATCTTGACGTCCTCTATCGGGAAAAACCATCGAGCTGTCAAGGCGAAACTCGGCAAGAATCTGGTGACCGCGCTCGAACATCATGCCGTCGCGCAAGCACATGTCGAGCTGCCCGAGACGATATCGCGCGGTCGAGCTGCAGCCTGCGGCGCGGCCCGTGCCAACCTGCCGCTGCGTCCTCGTCCTCGGCGCTCGCTAGCCGCGCGGACTGTGTCTGACTCGCGTGTGCGCGCGCAGAGAGCCGCTCTCTCTCCCTCTCTCGCTTCGTCTCGGGCAAGCTCGGAAAGCTCCGCGAGCTTTCGCGGCAAGCGGTGGTAAGTGGGAGGCGGCCGGCGCTCTGGGTTAATGTCCTTAACGAAAATCGCGCCTGGCTCCTTTTTTTCGGAGGTGCCGGCCGCCGAATTTCGCGCGGCTTTTGTGCCGCGATAAAAGCGCGCTGGCTTTTTGCAAAGCCCCGGGACCTTGGCATTGTGCGCAAGCGAGCGCGGGCTTTTGTTGTTTAAGCGCGGCGTGCTTCTTTTGTGTGGGAGCGGCGCTTTTTGTTTTCTGGAGCGTGCGATTGATTTTCGAGAGGGTTGAAAACACTGGCTTGTTGCGGGGTGGAAGGATGTTGTTGAATGTGAGGCTGTCGTGAAATTTACTCTTTTGGGGGATTGTGAATAACCTTTTTGCTTTGAGTATTACGGAAAAATGGTTGCAGCTATCGTGACTAAATAGATTAACACTTTTACCAACAAGTAGCCGTTGCTTACACAGCAAATATACTATTTCTTTTAAAATCTGGGAGAC
>UELX01004495.1:0-17594 GCA_900480035.1 Eupelmus urozonus
TTGTTAAAAACATTTAGTAGAAGCATTTTGTTCACTTGGCGATTCAAAAAAATTGTAAAATATCAGTATATCGAGTGAAATCATGTAAACTACCATTTTCGTGACAATCAACCATATGTCCGTATGAAAGTAAAGCTTTTCGAGAAAATTTATAAACATTATTTCTTGCAATGGTGAAAACGTAAGTCACTTCCGTATAAGTAGTCCTTAATAAACGGCTATCGGTGAAAATCGATATAACATTAATTCCTAATAAAAAGTAAGTATAGTTATAAAAATACTGAGGTTTATACAATGTTAAAAGAATTCTTGCGCGAGTAGAGCTACTAATTGCTATAGTTTTCATGGAGCGAATATACGTGACGTCCAAGTAATGACTTATTATAAAGAACGCTAAATGAAACTCAACAAGATCCATGTTATACTTAGAGAAGTTAGCTATCTCTGACTTTGTCTAATCAATATTTTTTTTTGTTTCTTTGTTATAACTGATAAACTTAAAAGTAAAAGTCTCCTTCTCCCTGCAATACTATACTATGAGTAAACAATTCAATTCTATGAAAAAAATCAACATTTTCTAGGAGCATTTCCCAACTAAACAGACGTTAATTATCCATCCACCATAAAGCCGATCAGCCAAGCACTTCACCACCATTAATCCACCGCTCGCCACCGATCCTCGCTACAGCAAAACTCCCCAAGCACCGAGCGTGCACCAGCAAAGATCTCACGACTGCGGGGGGATGAGCCGCAGCGGCGTCTCGACAACCTCGACGAAAAAAAAAGTAAAGGAAGGCCTCTCTAGACGCGCACGCGGCGGTCCACAGCCTCGTTCCCTCCCTCGATCCTCCGCAGAGAGCGCGCGCAAAAGAGAGAGAGAGAGAGGGCCCTCTATACCGCACGACGCGCGCGCGCGCGCGCAGGGAGAAAACAGACAGCGGCGCGGCGCTCGGCATTCACGCGGCGCACCTCGGCCCGAGCACATCGCCGGCTCCTGCTGCTGCTGCTGCTGCTGCTGCTGCTACTCTGGGAACTGCGCGTGTGCGGTGTGTTACATACAGACACGAGCCACCCTCGCACGCGACAAGTGATTCTATAGACGTGCACGCCAAGAGTGCGCGCAAGTGTATAGGCTGAGAGAGCGTCGCACGGTCATCGAACTTGTTTTTTCGCGCGATTGCCAGTTTTGTCGTTGATCTTTTTTTTCATTTTCGTTTTTTGAATAAGGTTTCGAGTGCTTTGCAGATCCGCGCTCGCCGTTTGACGCGCGAGTGCGTGCTCCGTTCTGAAGGACCACTTGAAATGTTTGTTTGTTTCGGGCTGTTTTGAAAATAAAATAAAAAAAAACAGAAAAAAAACGAGCTCGCTCGAGAATTCCAAAAGCGCCGAGTTATTAATTCGAGAGTCCCCGGTAATCGATCATACCTTCATAAATCAATTCCCATCCCGGGGGCCCGGACTAAGAAGGTGCATACAGGTATAGCCCAAGTGTGCGGTGCATGTGCTTGTTAACTTAAGTGGTGCGTATAAAGATAAGAATCGCCGCGGCCCAGTGCAGTGTATATATAATAGACGGACACAGGAGTGTAAAGGCGAGCTGCGCGCGCGCGCGCGGCTTGATTAATCGGCGGGGTGCAATATCGTCAGCAGAGGACCAGAAGCGGATCTACGCGCGGACTATGCGCTGCTTGCGACCGGCCGGCCGATTCCCGTGAGTATATATATATATAGACACATACACGTATATATAAGTTCACAGATCGAAAGCACGCGTAAGTCACAAGCACACAGGAAACGAGGATTTTTACGAGCGACCTGGCGCCAAAAAGCCCCTGCTCTCTTTTTTACGACTCGGGATTACCGAAGACGGCTGGCTCGCACGTGTATACGTATACATGCGGAGGGAAGATCCTTTTCACGAATGTATATGCGCGAGATTTAGAGCGTGGGCTGGAAGACAATCGGGAAGAGAAAAGCTAATCTTAATTGTCGCGCGCGGCCGGCTGGGATGTGCATCTGCGGCGCTTTTTTATACCTGCGCGCCGGGGGGATGTATTATTAATGGAGCTGTTGTCGTTTAAATTGATTGCGACGAGCGCTGTAAATTATTCCTTTAAAGGGGGCTCGTAAATTTTCGTTATTCGATGTGTGGTAAATTGATTTTTGGTATTAATTTTTCGGGGGAGGGGGGCGTGAAATGAGAGAAGAGGTAATGAAAATTTATTGGTGGATTGATATATTTGGGTATTTTGAGAAATGATCGATAATACTATGATTTATATATATGTTGTTATGTTTTTTTGATTTGGGATAATTAAAAATATTGTAGAAGTAGTATTTTAAAAATAACTATAAAGTTAATTGAATAATTCTAGTTATGTTACAGTTAAAGAGCTTTAAATAAATAATATTTCTTACTGTAGTAATTTTGGTAATGGTAACTTAATTACTGGCTGTGAATAATTTTAAGAACAATCAATAATAGAAATAAAAAAGACATAAAAGAGATTCTTCAATTTTATAATTTTATCGGTAGAAGCAGTAAATTATTAACGTTAGAATAAAAATATATTTCTTAAAAATAAACTGTACGATAGCTTATTGATACTAATTGATGATAGCTTTTTGTAATACTATAAAAAACATTTAATTTAGATTACTGAAATAAGTAAGGTAGAATTTAATTTAAAAAGTTTATTTTCTTATTAGAAATTTCAAAAATCAATTGAAAAGTATAAGCAGATTTAAAAAAAATAAAATTTATAATCGTAAACCGTTAGATTTTTTAACATCGGAAAAAATATATAGCTGCATAAAGGCGTGCCCGATTACGTAGAGCCAATCCAGGTTAAAACGTCGACTGGATCGTTGAATCCTCTTAGAGACCAGCTAAAAAGCTAATTTTAATATATGGAACAGAAATTAGCATTCTATTTAAAATGAACTTAGAAATTAGTTCATAAAGACAAGCTTTAATCAAATATCGTAATTAGCAATTTTCGTCGCCCCACTTGATCCCACGAAACAAATTTTAAAGAAACTTCCGCCTAAAAACATCAGCAAACCCATCGCAATCCCCCGTCTCAACCCATCCGCAAAGACATTTCAATAACCCTCACTTACCCGCAGCCAATTCCCTACAAACGCGTGAAAAATTGCCGGCACGATCCGGCGCGCGAGATAAACGTCCCTCCCACGGCAGCGCGGGGCTCAGAGAGCCCTAGTCCAATACTTCCGCGCGATCGCTCTAAGTCGTGTCGTGGCTACGCGCGCGGGGCCTACAGCACAGCGGCTATAACAGCACCGACAACAGAAGCCTATATACACGTGTCGCGGCGCTTTGTACATTTCGCGCGCTCTTTTTGTTCTTTTTTTACCTTCTCGTCGGCTGCAGCAGCGCTGCATAGTCCGAGCGCGCGCGGGATCAAAGAGCGCGGGCGCGCTTTTTAATCTGCCCAATAGCGGAAGTGCCCGAGCCTATGTATATATAGAGAGCGGGAGGTTGAAAGAGAGAGAGAGAGAGAGAGAGAGAGAGAGGCTGGAACAGCGGTCCCTTTTGTCCTGCGCGCTCGCTCCTCCGCCTCCTTCGCGCCAGGCTCTCTCCTTTGGTCCTTTCTGCTCGATTTCTCGGCCCGGCTACCACTTATCGTCACCTCGAGACTGCAGCTCGAGCTACTCACGGGGAATGACGACGCCCCCTCCTCCTTCTTACAAGAGGTATAAAAGGGGGATATTATGTTAGAGGAGGAGGAGGGGGAGCTCGCGCGGTCTTACGCGCTCGCTTGTTATGCCTGTTTTACGGCTGTTTAAGATAATGAGTGTGCGGAGGCTGAGAAAAATTGGATGGCTTGTCATTGTTTTTTCTTTGGGTGCTTGCGGGATTTTTGTCACGCTCAAAAAATTGCTTGGATGTTTCTTACAGAATAGTAGAATTTTAAAATTTTTTAAGAATTATGTGTTAGTAATTATACGTAGATATGTATATTGCACAAAATTCATCTATTTAATTTTTATAGCAATCTTCTAATTGCAGTTCTAACACTGCAATCATTAAAATTTTATTTCTCCTGAGCTTAATCATTTTAAGTTAAAATACGATAAAATTTTTACTCTCTGTTTGTATTTTAAAGATAGAGCAATCGATTTTTTAAAAGTTTCAAGTCCTCTCCATTCTGTTCAAATTCTTTTAATGGTTACGAAAAATTTATTACCTCTAGATTAAAATATTCATTTATATTTTTGCTATGAGTTCTATTATTGTACAGGTATATAGATATAAAGAATCTATACATTATTCTTCATTAACTTGGCATCTTCGGTCAGACGTAATATATTTTTTACTCTACCTAATGCTGACAGTCGTTTAGTAAATAAATGAAAAATACATTCTACTGCAGTATTTACGCTCGTTAAGATTACGATCTCGGAACGCGTCTTATATTAAACGTCTTCAAGAAAAAATTTACTCCGGATTTTTCAAACTCCAATATTTCTTGGCTCTCCGATGTAATTTACTGCACTAACTTACTTCCCACATTCCCAGCGATCTTTTAGTCTATCTATCCACTCCTCTTTATTAATATTTAATAAAAGATCTCCCACCTAATCGACACAATAAAATTAAAAATCTTAAGACGCAAACTAAAAAAGAACAAGCCACACACCCTCCATCAGCCATCTCCAACCCTCCCACCAGGACACCGCAGCCGAAAAGAAAAAACAACAATCATTCACTCTCACTTTCCTCGGGCAGTCGACCGCAAACTTGACAAGACCTTCTATTTTCCAAGCCCGCGGCGCACTGCTCGACACGACAACACTATAGCCTTGCGACTCGGGGGCCGAGCCACCCTCCTGCATCCATATACCGATCCGCCTCGAACCGACGGCAAAATAATCCAGCTGCAGCGCGCCGCTCACTCGACCCAATTAACGGACGCGCGAAAATCATTTATGCAGGTGCGTGCAGAGCCGGGCCGACACGCGAGCGCTCGGCGCTTATTAATTTTGACGCGGCCAAGTTTCCTGCCTACAAGATGGGCGAGAAAAGCTCGCGTGTAATTGATTGAACAAGTTGGGAGATGCGCTTTTGATTGCGAGAGAGCCGCCGGGGCTTGTCGGATGGAAATTTGTTTTTCTTTTTGTTGCTCGCCGGGGTGCGGGAGTGATGGGATAGTGCCTGCTGGTGGGCTATTGATTTTTGCTGGATTGTTTGGGATGATGCTTGAGGGGATTGTGTTTGTTAATAACGTTAGGTTTTGCGATAGCGAGTTTATTTTTTGAGGGATAGAAGAAAGCGAGCTCGACTTGTCGTGAATACTAATTTTCATAGTCAAGAATTACGCATCGTATGCTTTATATAATAAACTTTGCGAGTAGTGTTTAATTAAAGCATAAGTACGCAGGATACTTTGCATAAAATATTTAAGCGTATTTCCCGACAGTTTAGAGCAAACTGGGTATTAAATGTAATACTTTCTGCACTTGAAAATTTACCCTACGTGCGCGCTCCCCTATTTCCATTAACTCTTGAAATTAATGCAAGTTTACCGAGACGTGCGGAGGACCGAAATTTTGAAACATAAATCTTGACGGACTTTTTTTTTAATTTGCCAAAAAAAGAACGTCGAGTGGCATCCCAGATATAGTCCGGCCTTGGGCTCCGTATATTAAAATAATTCTCTTGGCCAAGTTTGCGCGACTAAGGGCGACGGCGTGTCCCTCTTTTCCCAGCTTTGCTTTATCAGACTTTAAAACAACACACAAATGGTGATTTATCGGTTCAGGAAAAAGGCCGTGAAGTCTCACTGTCGATATAAACCTTGTTCTTGTAACTGATAAGGCCTGTACAACATTAGCGAACAACTTTTAATGTCCAAGTCGCACTTTCTCCCTATATGTTTTCTATTAAACATATCTAAAAAAGCTTGACTCTTCCACAGTCGCAACGATACCAACGCCATCTCTGCAAAATCAAGCACACACAAACACCTACATCACACTCTTTCAGCAGCTCGCGCGAAAAACTAGCAGCTTCGTGTCACGTATACGTACCGCAGCACCTGCACACAAAGCCACGTGCGTCAGCTTCGGCGACTCAGGCGCGTGATTGCCCGATTAATGGATTGACGCGCTACTATGCAGCGGAAACCAATACGCGCTGATATCCCTGCGCTTCCGCTCGATCCCAGCCGTTAACTCTATACCAAAGGAATCCGCGCTCGATATATGAAAACGACTCGATCTCTGGGCCGTCATCGATCTTTCTCCTCCGCTTGTACACAGCCTCTCGCGCGTCTACGTATAGCTATTGTGCGCCCGATATCGAAGCACTCGACGGCTTGTTTTCTTCCTCCGGCGATGACAATCGAAAAATAATTGAGCCGAGTTTCGCTTTTATTTGTGTGTGTTTTTTTTTACAACTTCTCGACTTTATATTCGCGGCGTTTGTCTTTGCTGCTGCATCATTGGTCCTTGGAGCTGCGCGCAATTCCGAGGCAGTCCTTCGCGAGGCTCTCTTTTTTTCCTCGACGAGTAATGAACGTGACCAAGTGGGCACTTCATGACCGAGTGCTCGATGAAAAGATTCGCGAAATAATTGTCGAGAAACTTTCTTTTTTCCTTCGCTCATAATGGCATCAAAGCCGCTGAATTTCGCAGCGGGCCTTTTGTTCGCTCGCGGATTTATCTGTTATTGTCGGAGTCGGATCAAATATTCCATTATTTGGGGGAGACTCGCGAATAATGCATGCGCGGGGGCATTTATACGTCGAATTGGGCGGACGAGTTTGAACGTTTAGCGGGGGACAATAAAACAAGTCTCAGTTTTCCGCGATGTTGATATACGTTAATCAATAATAATTGTCAAATTTCCGATTGGTACCGAAATAGTCGGTCCAAAATTACCTTTTTGCATGTTTTATTAAGCGCAAATCGCAATTCATCTAAGCGCTATGAATAGAGACCGATCGCGATAATCAGCAGCGGCATAACACTTCTGTCCGCAAAAAAAGCATCATCCCTAATTACGAGCTCTCACCTCATTTCCTCTAAAAATACCGCTCGACGAGCCGGGCGCGCGCATCCCCCTATATACAGCCGCTGAACAAAAGTTCCTCAAGAAAAACTATTCCACGCGCGCGCGCTCTGAAAAAAAAGGAAAGCAGAGCAGAAGCGAGACGAGAATGAGAAAAAAAGGCGCTCACACACACATTCACACATATATATATATACACAGGGGCGAGAGAACACGTCCGTCGCGTCCGATTACGTAAACGCCGGGGCGACAGGGACAAAATATATACTCTCGCAGTCTCCCAGAACAATAGCCGGCCCCCTCATCCTTATCCCGCGGGGCAATTACATTTTCCACAATAGTCAAACGCTGCTTGTTTATAATTAACCCGGTTCTCTCCTCTCTCCTTTCTTCCCGTCCTATACACAGAGAGAGCTGGAGAGAGCGAGAGAAGAGCAAAATGAGGAGCGGCGAATGCTTTCACTTGCAAATTGCGGCAGCGCGGCCCGCGCTCACGCCGACACCTCGCTCTTAATCCGGCAAATTGATTTTCGCAGCAGGTGGCGCGCGCTCGCGCCGAGAGCGCCTCTATTAAGGAATCATTATTGCCAGCTTTCGTAGCCCGCGCGCGGGTGGACGCAGGCGCGTGAAAAATGAGCCGGCCGTGACGATGGGGGAGCTGTCACTGTTGCGCCTTGGTGACAAGGCTGGATTCTGCCGACGTGTTTCCGCAAAGTTTTTGCGCTTGCGGAGAATTTGATTGCTTCTTTTTGCCCGACTGTTTTTCGAGAGAGAATTTGGTAGTGCGATAGGGTTTTCTTATTGAATTTTCCCGGAGAATTTCTTAGTAGTTTTGCACTTTTTTTTTATAATTTTCAAGTTGGCAACTCAGAGGTACGTTTTTGATGGACTTTTAGGAAAAGTTTAAGAATAAAATCAATGGAAGAAAAAAATCAAGTTTCCGGAGTTATTTCAAACCGCCGATCTTTTACTTTTCGGGCTGATGGCCAACGGGATAAGACATCTGCTCGAAGAAAGAAAGATCGGTGAGTGAAATCAGCCTGCATTCAGAAATGAATTTCTTTTTATATCTGCCATTTAACTGCAATTTCGTCTATTAAATTTTAAATTAAGTAGCAAAAGTGAATTGTAAACAAAAATATTAATAATTTATTTATCTAACAAGTGACGTTTATTGATATTGTAATATTTAACTTCCAGTTGACTGAGATATTGCATTATCAAATATGTTTATCTCTATAAATTTGAATGTAACACGTTTATTTTAAACGTTTTTAAATATAATATATTCGTTATATAATGTCTTAAATATTTCAGATCTTTCAGAAAATAATTTGATTAATATTCAAGAGTACCGAGAGATTTTAATATGGCAGTGTCATATATAAAGTCATTTCCAATGAATAATTAAACATCTCTATTATTATCAACAGAGTATCAGGGATCCATATCACGGATTCAGCTGAAACTTTAGAATATGTTTTCAGATATAAAAATATGAATGAAGCCATAATATTAGACTCTATTGAATTAAAAAACTGAGTTATTTCTTCAAAAGCTATAATAATTTAAAGCTAAGTAACAAAAAAAAAAAATCCTTGAAAACGTACTGCATTTTTTATTTAGCGCACATTTTTCAGAATCCTGTATGAACTTTTGAAGGAGTTAAGCTTTACTTACTCTCCATAAAACCAATGAAAACTCATTTTCTCCAGTTTAATTTAACTGATTACATATTACTAATAATCCAATTAGCTATGTTCTATTCAACTCAATTCTGCTTGAAATATTTTTCATTAATTATATCTGTCAAACTGCACCGATCTAGACTATACACCCATCATCATCACGACATTGTTCTATTTCGATTAGTTCGATTTATACTTCGTGTCATCCTGTTATAAACACAACATACCATAAATACAATTCATGACAAATAAAATTCCAAAACCCGTCTCCACGTGCACCAGCTTAATGACTTTTCGCAACGTAACAATTAAAAAGCAATCTTCTCCAACAATTACCCCATCAAACATCAATGTACCTCGATCGGCGAAAGACGTTCAACAGCGAATTTAAAAGTCATTGCGCAACGCGCTCGTCTCTCCACCCGCACACTATCCTTCGAAACGCATTGAAAAAAGAGCCCGAAGATTGCGCAGTGCGCGAGTTTACGCGTATTGGTATTGACTTCTCGTAAAGGAAGAAACTGCGTTTTTATCCCCCTACCCGCGGCGCGTAGCCAAATACGTAATGCGTCGACCGAGCGGCGCCGGCGCGAGCGAAAAGCCCCTGTTTTTTTGGCTTTCCTTTAATGTAGCAAGAAGCTTGTGCGGGAACAACGGGAAAAAGGGCAGACGTAAGAGAATAGGAAGAGGAGAATGGAGGAAAGATAGTCGAATGTTGTATGTATAGCCGGGGAAGAATAAGAAAACTGAAAGGAAATTCCAAGCTGCTCTGTCGAGAGCCTCATTTCTGCGTCTTTTCTCCCTGTTTCTCTATTTCTCTCTTTCCTTCTTCTTCACCTTATACCAGGAAAAAAGATGAACCTGACGTGGCCTTTCGGCGGGTTTATTGCTGGCCGATTTTGCGGGAATGTCCTCTGCCCCCCCCTCTCATTTTCTGTTTCTCTCCATCCGATTCGTTATTTTTTTCTTTTTCTCTTTCCTCAAGCTGCCTTTTCTCACGGCATTCCTAAGTTTTCACGCGCTAGACGCGTATATATACACCCTTGTGCCTCATTGTCGTTTTCCCGACCTTACGCGCACTTTCGCCTCTTTTTCCTCTCTCTTTCTAAGCCGTTACTCGACCAGCATTCTCGGCCTCGCCGACGACACAGCATCTATATAGTGAAGTAGGGATCATCCCTTTTTAAAAGAGAGAAGAGAGGAGAAGCTGGCTTTTATCACCTTTACGCTCGATTAAGCGGCAAGTCCAATTAACATGTGAGACGATTTTTTTTCCGCGTCGGTGAGTCGAATTCTACAATAGACTGGTACTTTTTGTTAAGAGGCATGCTTAAGGATCCTTGAGAGCCTAATTAGGAGGGCTTTAAGGGGGCGTGCGCTGTTAGCCGATTGTTGGTATTATGTTTGACAACGGTTACCAGGGAATAACTTGGCTTGTAAAAGCAAAGAACAAGCTTCAAATAGATAAATAGAGCCTTTTTTCGAGTACTTTTAATCCTTTTAAAAAATCACTAATCTTTTAACATTTTATAAATGTAATATATGTGTCGGGATGTCGGAGCGTTTTTCCTCCTGTATTTCAAAGTTTCTGTTGAACTGATTAGATTTATAATGAATCTAATGGGTTTACTGCTTGGTAGTAATAACAGCTAGGATACTCAACTTATAAAATAATAATAAAGAATTAAAAAAAAAAAATAAATAAATAAATAAATAATAAATAAATCCAGAAAAAATGACGTTCTGATTCTAAATTCCATCTTATTATAAAAATTTAAAAACTTACAAATGCCAAAACTGTAATAAATTTATTGCCTGCTAAAAAATTTTCCAAGCACCAGCGAGCAACTCAAACCTCACAATTTTTAACCACAGCGTAAGTAAGCACAGATTAAGAGCGAGCAACTCCAGCTCCCCAGCCGCACAGCCAAATCCTCAGCCGTAATCTCAAAAATCGAAAAATCAAAATCCATCCCGCGCGCGCAACAAGCCCCGCGAAATATTGAGCCTGCCAGCCGCGCTCCTCGGCAAATCCTCCGATATAAATCCCAGTCCTTAGCTTCGCGCATGCAAAAGTCAGTCTGTCCGCGAATTCTCACGCCCTCAATCCTATACCTCGGCAAAAAGTTCTCCAGCGAGCGACACAGCCGCTTCCGACTGCACTCTCAGCTATACACGCATATATACACAGAGCAAGAGCAAAAGAGCCGCAATGTACCACGAGATTACGGCCTTAAGTACCAGTGCGTGCTCGACGGGCCGAAAAGCGCCTCGTCAGGTGGCCCTCGGGCCGAGAGGTCCCTTCTTCGCCCCTGGCATTATTTACAAAGGCCGCGCGCGCGCACCAGTGTATAGAGCTCGGCCAGTCCCCCGCGAAGCAGATGCGTCTCTCTTTCCGTCTCCTGGAAATTTCACTCTGCGACGGAGCTGCAGACTCGAGCAGTGAGCAGGGACCTTCGAGAGCAGGTACCGGGGAGAGGGATAATATACGGCCGGGCGCAGGGGCTATAGGGCCGCGCGCAGGTAGTGCAGTCAGGTGGCCGGGTTTTGTTGGCTTTTGCCTTGTGTGGCGCTTTCGAAAAGTCGCGCGAAGTACCAGCGGGAGTGTGCAGGAGAGATTTTACCGATGCGCTTGGCTCTCTCGAGGTAGACAGGGACTTTTCTGAGAGGCGAGGGAGAGTGTGCATGATTTTTCGGCAGTTTTGGATATCTGTTTCCGTGGAGGGCAGGTTAATGAATGGTGCTCGAGTTGTGAATGAATTCCGTTCCTTGCGATGAATTCCGCTGGGATGAAGGAATTAGATGAGGCTTAGGAATGATTGAAGCGTTCTGTGGGCTTGGAGTGATGAGGGGCTATTATTTTGTGGATGGAAGAGTGCAGGAGTGGAAAATAGTTTAGGCTAGTGGATTAAAATGAAGTGAATTAAAGCGGTGCCTTTGTTGTGGCCGAGAAAGTTTGTTAAATATTGAATTAAAGTGGAATTATGGTTTCAACGTGCTACTCTGTAATTATGCGTGCACTAACGCTCATTTAATAAATAAATATAGCCTTGACTCATTTATCGAGCGAAGTAAATAGACGTGTAATAATAGTAACTGGAACGTGATAAGTAATTCAGATATAAACCATGAATACATGTAACTTGATTCGATATAAATTAAATCAAAACGTTTACAATGCAAAAAGTTAGTTTATATATCTTTTGGAAATTCTTACAATCACAAATATGCATATTTATAAAAAGACCATATTAAAAATACTAAAATTCGGAAATGTAAAAATAAGTTAATTAGGTTAATTATTACATATTCCAGTAGCAATATTTATAACTGTTGAAAATCATCCAAATATTTATTAATAATGTTAATTAAATAATTTTCAACCATATTTATATTGAAAAATATTCTTTTAAAGAATTAAAAAATTTAATGCAGAAAGAATTAATTAAACAATTTTTGAAAACCAAATCAAATGGATTTTTTATTACTTAAGTTATTAATTAAATTTTTTATTATTTAAATTATTCAAGTTTGTAATATTTTAAAAACTATGTATATATACACCTTCAAAATAATTTTTCAAAAATATTTTACTTTTCCAACAGTTTTTCAATTTAGTTACCAGAAAATGTATTAACGAAGTCTAAATTTAAGTAACAAACTTAGAAAATTAGCTTGGAAAAAGTATTAGCGAAAAAAGCACTCTGAAAATCGTTCAATAATGAAGGAGTTTAAAAAACGTAGTTTTCAATGCTCTTGATATCGATCACTAAACTTCAGCGGGTTCGTCGGCTTACATCAATACTTTGAAGCCATGTAGCTATATGCGGCAAGTGTTAGCCTGTCGGAATATCCACCGCGACGCCGGTTGCAACCCGAGCTCACCTAAGTGGGCTGCCCATCGGGCGATGCACTTCAAAAGTTAATTTCTAAGTGCGTTGTTGATAATAAAGCTGGAAATATCTATGGGCTCTCGGTTGTTGTTCAACAAACTCAACGGGTAGAATAAGATTATTGTATTTCAAGTGAAAACTAATTAGCGAGTTACGTGAAGTAAAAATTATGTTTTAAGAAGAAAATTATTTTTGTTAAAGTTATATTTGGTATTGGTAACAGTAAAGACTGAATAAAAAAAAACAACGATTTATTATGGATGTATCATTCCATTTAGTTTTTCGCCAGATCCATTTTTATTTCTCTAAATTTGATATTCATTCTTCTTCGCGGGATAAAAAAAAGGGACGAAAACGTCAAAAAAAGGACGAAACAAAAGAAAAGCTTTTAGCGGCCAAACAATATTTATTCCATCGCATGGATATAGAATGACAATTGCTCCCAGTTGACACTTTCGAAATGGACACCCCGGCTGACTCGCATTTCGATTTCAAAACATCATTACACTATTATACATTATTTCACTCGCCAAAATGCACTCCTCATACCAATCCCACATACGCGTGACTCCAAAGCTCCCCACCTGATTTCCCCGCGCGTAACACCAGCTCTCAAGTTCGCATTACGCAAGAGCCGTAATCAAACTCGCCGTCTCCCCATTACCACGCCGTTACCTCCTCTAACCTCGCCTCCCTTCAAACGCAAAAAAGAAAGAAAAAGACACTCTCTCACCGTCGTCCACCCACGCAAAGCGCGCTGCGGGATGAACCAGGCCGGAAGCCGAGAAAGGAGGCCGCGGCTACACATCGATCGGGAAAAGCGAGCGATATGTAACCGTTGGAGAGAGAAAAAAAAGGAGCGAACGTGAGAAAGACCGATCGCACTCGGGCAAGAGAGCAGTTTCGTCCGGAACGAGTTTCCGGGACGAATTCTCATTTCGGCGGGGGCCGCGTATATATACTCGCAGCCTGCTAACGAGCCTGGACAGCTCGTTCGGAATTACAACTCGTGCCGTGGCCTGTGTGTGTGTGTGTGTGTGTGCAGCGTGCTTAATTGTTCGTTTGCAAGCTCCGTCGTGAGGAGCTTGCGCAAGAATTCTACTTTGTTTCGCGGCTTCTCTCGTTGCCTGTGTGTCTTTGGCGCGAGCGCGAGCGCTCTTTTTGCTCACGTCCGCCGCGTCTTTGTTTAGTTCTTCTTGGCGCGAGAGCGAGCTCGGCTGGTTTCTTTCATTTTTTACTTTTGCCACTTGCGAGAGAGAGAGAGAGAGGGAGAGAATTGCGCAAATTGTCAGAAATATGCTTTTTGAAGGGAATTTCGGGGTTAAGATTTTGGAGAGGGAATTTAAGGAATTAATTGGCAGGAGCTTGCCGCAAGTTTGTGGGGTGCGCATTCTTTGCTTCCATTTGCTAGCAGTTCGTTAGAATGTAGGGTGGATTGAATTAATAAATTGAATTAGTCGTGCGTTTAATTATTAAACTATTGTTACTTACTACATTTTTGACGTTTCGTATGGTAACGTTCCGATTTTTGTAAAAATTTTTTATGCCTTTATATTTTATTGAACAAGGTTTTTTACTACGCACTAAATCTAAAAAAAAGTGGAAAATTCAATTTGGGCTGTAAAAATATACCAACCTCTTTCTTATAAACGAATATTTTTATTCTTTTTGAGTGAAAAATTAGATTTCTATGACTAGGTAAATATTAGCTTGAATGAAGCATTTTTTTATACTCTCGAGTGAATAATCTTTAGGATTCGTGCTTGTTTGTGGAGTAAATTTTCACATTATTAATTTTTTTAGAATAATGTTAGAGTAAGAATATTGTTTTACGTCATTCTATTATTATATATTTCCATGTAGTTAAATTACACAGTATAATTTACATCTAACAGTGTTTGTCACACCGTTCTTTAAAATAAGAAATTTTTAGTCTACAAGAAATTAGATCTTTCTAACAATTACTTTTGCTCAAATTTATAATTTTTCTATTTTCTCAACAATCCAATCAGTTACTTTATCGAAAAACAATTTTTCAGATCCTCTCAGAGCCCTTCATCTTATTCAATCACTCATTCCAGTTCAAAAACTTTGTAGAACACCAACGCGCACAAACGAATCTAAAAAGCCCCCTTCACCCTAAAAATACCACAGCCGGCTTTTCATTAACAATAAGCAACACGCGAGCTCATACCTCAGGACCACAAAAGCGCGACAACCGCAAAGAGAGAGCGAGAGAAAGCACTAGTCCCTTCATCGCCTACTGTTCGCCCTCGCGCGCCAAACAATTCGCATTAAACGCGCCGCATTCTGCAGCTCGCTCTCGCGTTGCCATATACTCGACACGTAAGACCTCATCATCGCGCGCGCGCGCGCGCTAGTCGTGTGTCTCGTCGCCTCGTAATAATGCCTCCGCCGCTCTCCCCCGAAAAGCAATTACCGGGGCGCGCCAACCCGCGCGCGATCGGCTCAGGCGCGCGCGGTAGATGCCTGCGTTTAATACTCGTAAAGAGGAGTGTGTGTGCGGGCTGCCGGGGGGTTGAATTTTTGAAGGTGTGTGGATTTTTAAAATTTTGATGGTTGAGAATGGAGTTTCGAAGGGATGGGGAGGTGCGTAGTTGAGGGAAGAGTTGATTTTTAAGAGACGTGCTGAATTTTTATGAATTGCGGGTGTTAAATTATATAAGAGTTTAATGGGAGCGTGTATGAAGAGGTATCTTTTTCATACGAGACTGTGCAAATTTGTCGGAACATTATTTATATAAGCTTCTGAAGCTTTAATTTTCTTTGCGCGCTAAATTTTCAAGGATACTCGAAAATAAAGTTTCACCCCATAATGTTTGGATTATCTTAAAAATAATTAGTGTCTGGTATTAAAAAAGCGCTGGTTGTATTATTTTGCAAAACTGCAATTAATTATAATCACTTACTTACGCTGTGTAGTTTTCGTAAAAGTACTTTACGTGTTTGATCAGCTTATCAAAAACACTGCAGAATCGGATCATAAAAGACTAAACAATAACTATGTGGATGTAAAAATGCCATCGTGAAAATGATTTATTGCTTTTATACGTAATAAGTATAAAACTCTAGTCATACGCGTATCGATAAAATATGTAGACTTATGATATTACGTGCAATATTTTGATGAAAAGTAACATACTTAAACTTAAACAGTTATATATATTATAATAAATGTCTTAGCTGTTTAGTTGCATGTTCTGTTTTTATATGTAATATTATAACTGTTTACTTCAATTATATACTTATTTAAAGTCCAAAGAATATTTTAAATTCTTTGTAGTATAAATTAGCTCTATTTAAGTAATTTCGGCTAAATTCAATTAAATAAAGTTTAAGCTGTTAAAATTAATTAGTAAATTCTGTGCTTTTGAATTAAATAAAATGTTATTATTTTATAAATCTTTAATTTGTATATAAAATTCAAAAGCTTTAATTAATTCATTCATAAATACGAAAATTGTCCGCCGTCATTATTAATTTAGGCTGTGATACAGCGCGTAAAATAATTTACAATTCATGGGTGCATTGAACCTGAGCGAAGCGCGATCGGTTTATGAATTTCACAAACCACGTACAAACTTAGTTTACTAAAGCATCCATAAACTTAAAAAGCAGTCCTTTAAAAATAATATGACTTTTTTAAACAGTTATAGACTCTTTTTATTGTATTATAAACTCTGTTCTACCGATAAATTTCCTCCTTCGAGGAACAAATTCAGTCTTGTGATTCTGCCTAGAAAAGCTAAAGTTCTCTCTTAACTCTTACATTTTTAAACACAAAAAAATAGAAAAAAAAACAGCTTGCGGATGCTTGTTACAACTGGGTTGAGTGAAGTGCTCGCACTAATGTTTCCGACTTCCGTCAGCAGCGTACATATTAAACTTGTACTCTCATTCTGATACCAGTCCTCAACTATACACACACCTCCACAACAAAGCTCGACATTTTTATACAAAACTCACTCAAATCATCACACGACAATCGATCCACCCCCGGCAAACGAAAATCGCAATCCCACTTGTAAAACACCCACCAGCAGGCCATTAACAAAACATTTTGTCGCATACCGCAACGGCCGAATAAATTTCGAAAAATCCAACCTCTCGAAAATCCGGCGCCCTCCTTAATCCTCCTCCGAAGCACGAGAACAGCTCGTATACACGTTACAGTTTGATCGATATAGCGTCGCGGGCCCCCCGAGGAGCCGAACGATATAGTCCTATTACGTCTGTGTATATGAGCGTGAGTGTGTATTGCGAGCGGGCTCTCGGGCTTCTTTCGACCGGGCCGATTACCGGTCATTTCGGTTTAGTGCTGCCAGCGCGCGCTCGAGCTCCCGAGGGACGAGCGCGCGCGCGCGGCTCAATTGCTCACGAGCCCCGAGGAAATCCCATTTCTTTATTTTCTCTGCGTGCGCCTCTTCGTTTTTTCGTCGCGTCGTCGCCCTGAGAGAGGGAGAGAGAGAGAGAGAGAGAGCCGGCTGTATTTATTTCGGCGAGAATCGCTCTAGTTTCTCGCAGGTGTCGTTGGACGGGTGATTTTGGGAAACGAAATTTCGGTGTAATGGGTTGATGATAATGTGGATTGGAATTTGGTTTGGTGTGGAGGGCAATTTATTTGCGTTTTTAAGATTTGTAGAAGGTTGTATACACTAACAAGGAGAGTACCCAGTCTCCGGAGAAGGGATTCCGATGAAACTTTTGGACTATATTCTGCATGATTTTTCAGCCATGTAACAGTATTTCAATCATTATAGTGAAAATATATCCCATTTTCATTAACAGTACTTCTGAAATATTTACTGAAAAAGAATAGTATTATTGGGCTCTTGAAGCATTTTCAATGATTTCCTTTCCATTCGATCAGGATATGTACTTATCACTATAAAACAATATATTTTTAATTATTAAAATAAAAATAAATCCTACGGTTATTATTAAATTACTCTTGTA
>UELX01004496.1:0-17587 GCA_900480035.1 Eupelmus urozonus
TAATATATTCATTGTTTTATTATTTATTTAACTTGCTTTGTATTATAAATGACTTTCACAAATAACTTTATAAGAATTCAAAAGCAACCAATCAAACCTCATTTTAGCTTTTTTTTACGTGGGAGGCGGCTTCACTTTTCGCGTATCTCTTTTTTAAGAAGGGAATGCGAGAAAGTGATTTTAACCGTGTGGACTTTTATGCCCGAGCGAAGCGAGGTTAAAATTTCTTTCTCGCTCACGTATCGAACCGTATTTTTTGAGACTACGTATACAAAACGAAATCTAGCTTATGCTTTTTTAAGTTTTCGAGCGCCCGCGAAATCGAGCTTTACGCATAGAGTATCAAAAAAAGGCAATAAAAAGCCATACAGCCAGACAGACTATAATGGATTGTTTGACATACTTTATAAAAATGAAAATTTGGTCTTTAATATTTACTTTGTTACCATACTTTCCTCATATTACAGTTATAGTACCGCTATACAAAAATCTTATTGGGTACTTTTCTCTCTTCGATGAAACACTTTTTTTTATATTTTATAGCTGCTTATTACTGGAATTTTGATAAAAAGCGTTTTGTCAGTTTGTGAAAAGTAACTGGGTTCCTAGCAAGGTGCAGGTATTTACATCCTCGTGATCCATGTAGTTGTTTTTTATGCCACTATAAAGGCATTGCAAAATGATTTAACAATTGTTCAGACATAATCAGACGAATTACTTAAAGCATCAAACCATTAAAATTATTTGTATTTTGCTCTAAATTTCAGGCCTTACAAACTCGAACGACAATACCAATTACAGGCCCAGCGACGTCACGAGGAGCATCTGAAGCAGGAGTACTACAGGCAAACAGCGCGCTACTTCGAACGCGAGACCATCTTGGCCAAGCAGTTCAGCTCCTGGTGTTCGCAGAGTACAGAGTCCTATAACGAGAGGCTAAAGAAATCTCAACAAGCTGAGAAGCTGCGTGTCAGGCGAGAGAAACTGAAGCAACTGTTCAAGCAAGAAGAAGAAACCTATAAGCGTCAGCTCGAGGAACTGAAGAAGCAAAAGAGACCTAGCTCCAGAGAACAATTGTCCCTCGAGGAGCTACGGCACAAGCTCTTGGAAAGTAGGGCCGAACAAAGCCTCTATTATCCGAGCCAGTGTCGAAGGTTGCGTTCTTACCAGTTCAGTCCTACGGATACAGCCAAGAGGCATAAATCACTGAGCGTTACCTGGAGTAACGGCGATAGTGCTTCTGCGAATAGATATAGGTAATGCAGCTTTTTTTACAATAGTATTGCTATTATTTCTCGTATGATAAACAATAATATATATTTAATAAAGGCATAGCATCTGTGCAAGTACGCGTTTCAAAAATACGAGATTTTGGTCTAAACGTAGACTTTAAATTCATCTCGCTTTAATTTGTATCGTTTCGATTAACAATTACACTTCTATAGTATATTATGATAAATAATGATCGTCACTACTGATATTGATAGAAATATTAAAAGTGATTCAACATTATTGCTTTATTTAACATGAAAATTAAAATTACAGAGAAATTAAAGTCTATGTAGATTGAGCATCAAACTTGAAGTCAAGTCATTGAATCATCTAAAGTCATGGGCTATTCTAGTTTATTAGATGTATTTAATCATATTTCATCCAACTCTGAAATACTATTCAGATGAGACCACACTGCACATGGATTTAAATCCACCTTAGGCTTTTTATACACACCCAAACAATTTGCTAAATGCTCGTAAAGTAATTTTATCTTGAGTATCACTAAGTTCAGTTATCTGATAAACTCGAGTAGCTCGATAAAACGACGTAATAAAATTTTTAATAGAGTCAATCACTTAAGAAGATGTGAAAGGGTCGAGTAAATATCCCTACAGAATATTATATGAAAATCCAAAAATTATGTTCTAAACATTTATTAAACCAATTCAAAAAATTTTTTTTTAAATTATATGTTTTACTAGAAGCTGTCCGGTTTTTCGAAAAGTTCCACTGACTGTTAACAAAATTATGCACAAAAAAATATCAGCAACAAAATTTGAGTTCATCGACATTACCGACATAATAACATAATTAATTTTTCTCATCAAAGTTAATGGAAGTTTTCTAAAAACCGGATGCCATCAACTTCTAGTAAGATACATAATCTTTACAAAAACAATTTTTTTAACTAGTTCAATGAATGTTTAAAACATAATTTTTGAATTCCCGTAAAATATTCTGTGCAGATTTCTACCTCACCCATTTCACTTATAAAAATTGCAAAGCGTGAATTCATAGTGAATAGTAAATATTTATTCGAGCAGTACCTAAAAGTAAACAAAGCAACAGTGCTGCAAGACCCGGTGAGTATCTATTGGTATTTATTGTTAGAGTCAAGGCAGAATTTAGTTTGACAAACGTTTCTTCAGATACGATTAAACTTTTTGATTTTTGGTCCATTTCTTAGAATTTAAAATTTCTATTCGATATAACGTACGTTCATAAGTACTGGTTCGATTAAAGTGTCCACAAGTAGCTACACTGAACTCGTAAATAGCTAACTGTGAATATTTTTCTTTACTCCAAACTGAAAATATTCAGGTAGATAATAAAAAGCATTAGTGTGAGTTTTTACTACTATAGGATCTGCAAAGTTACAAACATTAATATTGATTGATGTACTATCAGTGATTTTAAGAAGGCAAAGGAGTTGCGATACTTTTAAGAGGATTAAAGCGTTTTTGTCATCGGCAATACCAGGTATTCTTGCGTTTTTCTTATAAAATTTTTAATTTTGAAAAAATCTTGTCACGTTGTTACTTAGGAAAACAAAGTGCAGACAAAATATTTTCTTTTTAATTTAAGCCTTGGAAATAAATTATGATAATACTAGATAACTATGAGGCTTTAAATTCCCTTAACATCTGTAAGAATAAATAGAATTGTATCTCATTTAAAGTTATTGTAAAACATATTAACCATCATTTAATTTTCAAAAACTGTTGTTTTCGTTGAATTGCTTGCCAACATTTTCTATCCATGACATGTTCTGCTATTAAGCTAATGAATTGTGTCGCTGTTCTGTTAATTGGAGATTAAAACTGGACTTTGAGGACACTCATAACACAACAGACAAATATCATTCATCTAAATGTGTATGAACCAATGCTTATTTCTTTATCGATAGTCGCCTCTAATTTGAATTTTCCCAAGCAGTTTCTAAAGTATCTGCAATTTGGAATAGTTTTGTAAAACATATGTTTTTTTCAAAACAACTCTGACTAAATTTTTGATAATTGAATGGTCACTACATTTTTCTCATAATGTCGTTATATTTCGTTGGTCATTTCCTCGTAATTATAATAACTAATTATTAAACTATTAGATTTCGTTTTTCCCAAAGCAGTAATCTTTATTTCTAATAAGATCTTTATAGTCTTTTAATATTAGTTTTTGGATCTTTGGTAAAATCGGATGAACTCGGAATATGTCATTTTTTCGTGTAATATATTATATTATGTAAATACATAAATTGCTATTGTCCATATATAAGTACAATAATTTGAATCTGGAATTTGTATTTATGTCACCTATGAACTGTACAATTATCAATTTCCATGTTAGATTCATCTAACAGCCTACATTATCAAAAAAATTAATACAAAGGTTGAGACAGTAGCTAAGTTAAATGAACTTGGATTGTAAAATTAATTTTAATTTTCAGAATATCTATAATTTTTTTCTTATTTTTTCATAGATCAGTGTTTTTTAAATTTTAATGTGTTATTACAACTGAAGTAAGTACAACCTAATAAGGTTTTAATACAATCACTTTTTATTTGATTTGATTATGTTGCAAAAAATTTTCAACTGCTTAAAAACATTAAATTAAATAAAGTTTTCATTTTGCTTCTAGATATGCACAATGTAGCTAATAAGTACATTATGTGTTTGAAAATTTCATGCGATAATATTTGTATTATTAATAAATAAATAATTTATTATTAATAAAAACAGCAATAATAATAATAATAATAATAATAATAATAATAATAACAACGATAATACTAATAATAATACTTTTTATGTAAAATTACAAATTTCAAGACGGTCCAAGAATTATTTAAGTTCATACAGGATTTATTTAATGTTGAATAAAAGTTTTATTGCCTTTTATTTGCTTTGAACTATTGCACGCTAATTAGTTGTAACACATTTGATGAATTCAATCTAATAACTATACTGCTACATTCGAGTTTATTATAATTATTGCAATGTGTGAAAGTTAGAGCTCTTGCAGGAAATTCAGAATAAGAATGACATTTGTAATTTTCTATAAGTTTTTATGATAGATATAGTAATCAGTGTAATTCTTGTTCTTTTTTCTGCAGAGGCTCTTATTGATTGTTGCACTGTTTGATATTCAAGAACTTGAAGTTTGCTTCAACTACCGTTTGTTATCCTAGTCACTTAATCAATCTCACAACCTCAATAATTCCTAAAATAAACATTTTTCAACAACAATGGTAGCTTTATCTGGCCCAAAATTTAACCGAGTTTATTGCATTTGAAAAATTTATTAAAATTAATGCCATAGCATTCTTTTAGCAAAGTATTATCGTGAAAACTTGCGATTCCCGTCGTCATTAAACCCCAAGTAACGTTGTTTTCATCTACTTTTAGCCAAAAGCCAAGCCGTCATTCAACAAGCCCATCGATCGAGCAGATCTTATTCCACTCCAAGTACGCAAACGGTCTAACGCCAGAAAATTCAAAGTCGAGCATCCAGTCAGCAGCAGGGAGAACCTCAAAAATGTCATCGTCAGACGAAAGCGTGGACAGCGTCAGATCTGCGGCAGTGCGCAACGCTCGTCGCAGTCATCAGAGCCTGCTGGAAACCAACCTCCGAGAGGAGGTCTACAACGCGTCGATCGACACATCGCAGGGCCATGGCAGCATGAAGTGCAGCGCTGACTCGATCGGCGACCGCCACTGGGACGAAAAGAAGCGGGACAATAATCTTAAAGTCAGCGGCTGGACTCACGACGACGTAGAAGCCTACGAGGAGGCCTGCACCAGGGTCGAGGCTGAGCACGATAACACAGCCAGTCAGTCCGATCCGGAGCACGAGAACAGCGCCTGCCAGTCCGAGCCCCAGCAGGAGAACGACTACTCGCAGACCGCCGACGGGAGCCTCGACGAAACCGATTTTCGCCGGAGCCCGTCTGCAGAGCCACCAAAAGAGAAAGAAGTCGAATCGGAGGACGTTGATGAACCTGAGTGCGAGCCTCAAGCTCAGTACTACCCGCACACCGACAACGACGTTGGACCCGACTGCCACCGTCGGGGTCATACTCAGCAGAGGGAAGCCGACTGTGCCGGCACCGGTGACATATCCGTCCAGATGTATCGTTACCTCAAGCACAACGACCTCAAGCGCCAAATCGTCGAACTCTGCCAGCGCGAGCACACCTTCGTGGTGAAGCAGTGCTGGGATGAGGCGCTAAGACTTAGGGAGATGAGGAATGAGCTTATTCTGCTCAAGAGCAAGAATCTCTATGAGAATCATGATTTGAAGATCGACGCTCAGACCAGACGCGCCGGTATTGGTTTCATCGAGGCTAGAGAAGAACTGTTGAAGAAGAGAGCGAAGGTTTGCAATAACACCATCTATAGGTAAGTGTATTGCAATTATTGATATTTGTATATCATTGAGGCAAGTCCCTATATAGATACATTAAAGTATATTGAAATACTTTTATGACCTTATCTTTAAACTGTTGTTTCGCTGTCGCGAAGTACTGTTACTGATTGGGTATAAAGTTATCCAAAAATAATCGAACTATCTAAAAGTAATCAGAATTATCGAATTCAGCATTCTAACCGGAATTATTAAACTATTCGAATTTCCGAAAAAGATCTAAACGTGTGTAACTATCAATAAATATAAGATAATTAAAATATAGGCGAATATATATTGTTTTCTTCGTACTCTGGGAAAGTTTCTGACAATATTATAAAAAGAAAAGAGGCGTTTTTTTATATTCAAGTCACTGGATGAATTCGAATAGCCTGGAAAAATTGAATAGTTCGATTTTTTGGGTATAGTCGAATAACAACTATCAACTTTTCTGAAAATCAAAATGCATTTTCGAAAAATATTATTTATTTTATTTGTGTTACACATATTTTTCAACATATTATAAGATGTTGTAAGAACATGCTATAAACTTTTATTTATTTAATAAGAAAAATCGGTGAGAATTTTTTTTTTATTTTTAAAGTTATAATTTTCGAGAAACTTTTATTACATTAAATTAAACGATTCAGTTTTGAACGAATAAAAATATTTATTTGGGTTTGTCAAAACACTTTAAATTATTGCAACAATGAAAAAACTTTATTTAGCTGGTTACAAGTAATAGCAAATAAAAATTCTAATTAACAACTATATAAAAATTTTTTACATCAAATTATTTGAGATCTTTACCTATTTTTTGTTATTGCACCGTACATGGTTTGGCAAGCTGCCATCGAAAGATTTCGGAGAAACATAAGACATATTTTTCGCATTTTGCGTCTTACGTTTTATACTACAGTGAGATAATGTATTAAAAAAAATATGATATACAAAAGTTTTCGTAATTATTTCTTATATCTTCAACATCATCAGTAGAATTAGTAGTTAATTTCGACTGTTTTTTTTTTTTTTTTTAATATTTACATAAAATTTTTATAATTTAATCAGATTTAAACTTTTTCTGTGACATTCGCAAAATAATTTTGTAGTTGAAATTGATTGGCTTTTAAAAAAGTATTTATTCTATTTAGTATCTGCAAAATCTTTTGAGGTCTCAGCAACACAATCATAGTAGTAATTATTAATTTTCTATCAGTTTCTATATGATTAACAGTTTAATTTTTACTTGAGTATCAAACACAGCCATGATAAGTTATTAAAGTGAACTGATAATATCACAACTATGTAATGATTAATAAAGACAAAGTATACAATATATTTATCTCTTTGTTAAATTTATAATTCAAATGCGAAAATTATATTTTATTAAAATTAAAATATAATAAAAATTGCATTCAACTTTAATGGAAAATTCAAATAATTTGTTTTCTTTGAACTCAAACGGATCAGTGATTTTCTATCATAATAATTATTAACCTGTTTATTCCGCCACCCATTATTTAAATCGCAGTATTCTGTAACCAGCTACTTTATATTCAAGCGCGTACGCATTCGCAATAAATTCAACATAAAAACCGGTCATATAATACCGAATGCGCTTTAGTGAAGAAGTAAAATTTGCTGGTAAAATACGAGCTCCGTTATGCGATGATTCCGTGCTCGTACC
The DNA here is from genome assembly GCA_900480035.1 of Eupelmus urozonus. Classification (NCBI taxonomy): domain Eukaryota; kingdom Metazoa; phylum Arthropoda; class Insecta; order Hymenoptera; family Eupelmidae; genus Eupelmus; species Eupelmus urozonus. The sequence continues at coordinate 7,362 of UELX01004496.1, forward strand.
TTTTTTTATAGAATTTTGTCACATTTTGCCGATATAAATAACATGTCCGAACGTCGCACAAGCTATAAAAGCCTAATGTATTACTATCGTCACGGACACATCGGGGAGGAGTCCAAACGCCTGTCGATGTAACGGCGGTTTTATTTACGATTAGCAGAGCTGCACTACATGTGTACCAACTGTTTGTAAAATTCACTTTTAACGACTATTATTAAAATAGTTATTCGCAAAATACTCATAATTTTGCCGTAATTACTTGCAAGTAAAATTAGAATTATTATGACGCGCAGGTAAAAAATTAAAAACGACAAAAATAGATGACAAACGCCTCTTTCCTTTAATTCTATAAGTGCAATATATATAGATCAGAAAAACGATGAAAATAAACGTTCGAATTATAAATTAATAAATCTCGAGTAGGAAGCTCATAAATCTCTATCCCAGGCTAGCTCTGAAAAAGTCATCGAAACGGGAACGTCAAGAGGGATCAACGGCCGAACGCATCTAGCCGCCTCTAGAAGAGCTCGGCTTGTTTGCTCGCCGATCGGGTACAGATAGACTCGGGCAGCAGCTCGTGTCCAATGCCAAGGGTCTAGGGCGGCGATGGTTTCGCGAGCCGCCCGCGCGTTGCGCAAAGCCTGTGCAGTCAGCTTGAATCGCGAGCGCAGCGGCAGCCGAGAGTGCCAAGAGCCAGCGTCACGCATCGCAGCCGTCGTTTCTCAATATAAGCGCGCCGCCAGAGCTTGTTGTTAGATCCGCTTTTTGTCGCAAACATCGCCGAATCGCGCCTCTCGCCTCAGCGAAATCCTGCCTTTTCGTCGCCCCGGCTTGTGATTTTTTTTTTTCTTGCTTCGAAGAGGAGGAGGAGCTTTAATTAAGAGTCGAATTTATGAACGGCGGGCGTTTTTTAAGAGGTCGCGCTTTCGTAATTTTGGGAGGCCGCAGTGGTGATTTGCGGTATTGTTCCGGGTATCGGATTGCAGTGGTGTGCCTCAGCGTCGAGTGTAATTTGATAATTAATAAATGTTGAAGTAACTTGAGTTATTGATTAGCTGGAGTAAAAATATGATTTAGGAATGTGAGCTGATAAATTTATCATTTCCGTTATATATACATATATAATTAAAAGAAGTATGGCTCGTTTGGACTATATGATGATAGAGTATATATAGGTATAGAAAAATTTAAGTAGCAAGAAAAGAATTTTTTTTTGTTTTATTATTTTAAATAAAATACAAATATTCTATATTAAATTCGTGCAAAAATCTTGACAGAAATGAAAAAACAAATTTATGTAACAAACTGTGACTTGTTTAATCATAGTTTGAAATACGAAACACTTTGTTGGCTCTTATAATTATTTAAGCAAGTAATTGAAACTAAAAATTAGAAAGATAATTATTTGTTTGTTTCCGATGATTGATTTTATGTTTTGGTATTATTTACATAGAAAATATCGTATTTCGTGGAGGCCAGACTTTTGTGTAATAAAACTTGTAATTTAAGCTTAAAGTATACGATAATAACAATATGATCTAATTATTAAGTTAGTAAACTTTTTATTTTTGCCATATTATATTTATAATTTAAATACAATCTATCTTGCAAAAATATTACTTAAAACAAAAATAAAATTAACATAAATTTAATTTTTTACAGTGACGAAGCAAAAGATTTGTGGAAGCAATGGGTAGAAGAAGATGATGAGATAGCGAAGCTTGAAACCAATGAGATGAGAGATTTACACCTACTAGAGCTCGAAAACGAATGGAAAAATCTTGCCTTGTGTGATAAGAACCGCATATCACAGCTATATGATCGTGTTATGTCCAAATCCGATCTCCAAGACGAGCAAAAGCTTGCGGCCATAATTCAAGTTGCCAACGATCGTCAGAAGCAGTACATGAATTACATTGCGACATAAATATTTATTTTGGAATGATGCAAAATTATTTGGTTTTTTTATATATGAAAAACCTTAAATTCGAAAAAGTAACGTATAAATTTTATAAACTATCACTTACTTTATTTAATTACGTTCATAGTATGTACTAATACCATAATAATCGAACTAAATTTTAACATCATCAAAACTCTTTTTGTCAATAATCTAACTTTCACTATACGATACACAAATTCTTAATTTATCAATGACTTATAAAGATAGTTTTAATAATATGATAATGTTTTTTTATTTGAGACAAGTTATGTACTATTTTAATATTGACTTTATGACTAAATTACATTATTCATTTTTAGATACAAATTTTGATTAAAAAATCAAATCTTATTAAAAATTAAATGAAGTGCGTACTGGTTTATAAAATTTGTATTTTCTAAGATTATTATTGCATTTAATGTTTAATCGAATTTAATATTGTCTTGCATGATTATTCTATTGCATTTATATTAATATTGACTTAAAATATAATTGTTGTAACTGTCTTAACCATCTTTTTCGTAATAAAGAACGCTTTCTATTTATCTAAAACGCAGAAGAATTCCTAAAGCATTTATATAGTAGTCCTTTTAACACAGAAAAAAAAACGTAATTAAATTTTTATTAAATGTGAAATGGTATTATAAACAATATATAATAACTAAACAGTTTTTGTTTGAACTATTTTATAAAAAATATTAAAAATCGTATGCTATGTAATTATATTTTACATTATTGCAACGATATGTTTTAAAAAGAGTTCTTAAAAAAAAATATATTAAAAAAAGTTTTAAAAGTGACTAACTAAAAAATAGAAAATATTCTTAGTAAACTATGACGCAAATGCTATAAGAGGCCAGTGATTATTATTGATAATGAAACAATTGAATCGTAAGCTTTAACAAGTATCATATCAGCTTTTTTATTTGTGCCTTTTTACAATAAAAATATTTTCCAAAGACTGCTTTGCTTATAATAGATGTCATATTTATGATACATTTTGGATGAGTGAATGTAATGTGCGTAAATATTTGCATTTATTAACTATTGTCTATTCTTGTTAGTGCGTTTGTATAATGTAATTTAAAAAGACTTCACATGTAAAAGTATAATCAATACATCTTTAATTTAAAAAGTATTTGTTATATTTCAATTTTATTTATTCTTATATTTTTCTCCAGCTAACTTATTTTTATTGTAATTATAAAATATATAACATATTTTAATATTAAGCCTCCAGACAGTAGTAGGTAAAATAGAATCAGATGTTACCATCATGTAGTTTCAGTATATACCGTAAGATGGAGCTACAAGTTACATTTTAAACTTAATAATTTTTTACTATTATTTTTTATTTTGCTCTTTATTTGTTTTCAAAATAAAGAAATTTAAATTTAAATAATAAATTAAAAGTTAAGTTTTTTCGAACCATTAATATATCTGAATAGATACTAATGTATTACAAAAATTTAAACGGTTGTTATAATATTGTATAATTTTAAAAAATGCATACTTTTTATATTATTTAAAAAAATTTTAATAAGTCTTTGATTTATTAACGCATCAGATACTTATAACTTTTAAATTTGAATAGCTAGAAAATTAAAACTTGTATACTTTTATAAAATTTTATCAGTTTTAAAGAAATCAGTATATGTATTATAATTAATTATGAATTTTTTAATAAAAATATAATTTTTATTTATAAAAAATTCATTACCAAAAAGTGTGGGAAATATGTTAGTCTGACGTGAGTGGGGGGTTCATCTATACGTACGTGTTGCATATACTATTTTTTCAAAAAAGTAGTAATAGCTTCATTGAAATCAGTGCGTAAAACACAACATTTTTCACGCCGTTTGAATTGCTATTTCTTGTATTAGTATGACAAAATGAAATTAACGTTATGCAGATATTTACTCTCCGGCAGAGCGAGAATGAAAAGTTCACACAAAGTTGAGACACTTTTTAGCTCCGGTAATGAAAATTTTGACGAGGAACGTTCAAAGTTTAATTTAGCTTAGGGTTTTTTTATTCAAATGAGTATCAAATCAAACTTTGCACATTTAAATGGCGAAATAATAAATTCAGGTTTTCACTTATGGATCGAATTGTATTTTCTTATGTTATATACCTAAAGCATTGCAGGCTTGAGAGATTATCAATAAATTACCACCCATGTTTTCATTTTTAAATACTGTACACTCATAAAGATGGATTATTGATTTTTTGTATGTACTGAAAGTAAACTTAGAAAATTTGGAATCCTTTGTTTTTAGTATTTATAATATTTAGGCAGTAAAAAATCTTTTTACAGCTTCTTTTTTTTTAAGCTGTGCACGATCTTAAGATCTTGTGCACAGTAAAATTGTGCATGATAATTAATATAAGTTTATAAATTAAAAAATATTGTGCAGAATTAAATCAACATGTGAACAATAATAATGAAATAATTTTTGGTGCACAACAGATTATGTGTACAATTATTACGTGCATAAATCCCAATGTGCCAAAAAATCTTTTTTTTAAAACTAATTTTTTCTTTTTCTGGAAAATATCTTTCTGACACGTTATTAAACAGTTCAATAAAAAAAGTAAGGTTCTACAATTGACAGCACAATGAGTATTTCACACCTTAAATCAGTTTTTTACGCTTTTGATTAAACTCAATTTTATTAATACATGATTTTTTAATAACAATATGTTATTTTTGAGAATTTTTCGAAACGGACAATTTTCTTCGTTACTTTTAGAAGTAAAAAATGGCTTATTTCATTATTTGAGTAAAAAGAATCAATTATTTGAGAGTCAAGTGAAGTATTTCAGCATTTGCTAGAAATAGCTTATTTTGTTTCCTTGCTGCACAATGTATGGACCCATTTTGCATTAATTAAGCTATTATATTTGCTACTTCCACTTTTACGATTTACCACTCCAAAAATGTTCGTATATCTCTTTGTTTCTAAAAGCGCTAATTTTATTTACGTATTTTTCTGCTTTAAACTTTCATCTAGACAAATCTAGACATTTCTATGACTAATTATTATTCTTTGATATTCCAAAATACCGACGGTTTAAGCTTATTTTTTGTGTTTTCAAGAAATAGACGTTTTAATGTTTAAAGGTGTTCCAAAAGATCAGACGAAACGAGTTGAAATCTAAAACTTAAATTATTATTGTGATATTAAATTCGAATACGATCATGGCTATAACTTTGTTGTCGTAAATATTGTTTGTCGTACACTCTATTATATAAAAAGATATAAAAGATAAAAAATCAAGCAACGTTTGTCCATAAAAATTAACGCTGATTTTTTAAGGCTTATAATTTAGTATAATTTTTATTGTTTATAACTTTTTTATATGATAAAGCATATTACTTTTTTTTTATTCCCTAGTGGTTATGATCCATCAAAGGACCATGTACCAATAAAGCATATTACTTGTGTAAGGAATTAAATACAAGCTTATTATTTGCTTTTTAAATTTGTTGTTTTTTTTTTTTTTTAAATAATGCTCTTCTACATATCTTAATCAAGTCATGAGGGTGGGAATCAAATCATTTTTTTGGGCCTGTAATTCTTGAATGGGTCATATTTAGGATTCCAGGACCTATATTGGATAAAGCGCCGAGACACGTGTCTTATGTTTTGTGTCAATGTTTTGTTAGTCATAGTGCGATATTTTTATTAAATATCAATCTTTGGGTAATGAATTATAAATTCAATGAACTTTATTTGAAATGTAAGAGTTCTTAAATTTCTTCAAAGTATCGAAAACTTTATTTTTAAAAAGTAGTGACTCACTTATCAGAAGATACCAGTTTTATAAATCTTTTAATGAAATTTTAGAATAATATATAGAATTTAACGCAACTCGAACTGTAAAATAAACATTTCATACTTATAATAGTATTTGCTATAGAATAACTTATTTTTTAAGCAATATCTACTTATCATCCTAAGTTATGCATCATTTTTTTCCAATAAATATAATTGCATTCTTACAGAAAAACACTAAAGTCAGTATTATTTACAGTGTTGATGTTTCTTCAAATTCAGTAAAATTTAAAGTAACCTAATTTATACTCAATTGTATTCGCCCCTAAATTTACCTCTCTTACTGTAATATTTTATAGGCTTAAAAAGAAAGCTATATCAAGTCTGACAAAGATAGTACCAAATCAATGAATCAATGAAATTTAAAAAAATAATTTTTTGACCCAAAATATGGGGAACATGTTCCGGCGTTTCATCCAATGGGCTCTGAAGTTCCATATAAAACCTATTTAAGCATGATTGGCCCAAAATCATTGATTGATTCAAAGCCTTATGATTTAAAATTAATTTAATTTAAAAATGTTGAAATATTAAGTAAATTTCTGCTTAGCGTAACATTCCGCCGTTCGACGAACTTCGCTGTGCGATGAACTCTAATGGATGTCAATAAACTTAATAAAAAGTGCAAGGAGAACTGAGTTGTCAAATCGCAGCTCAGTTAACACATATATATACGGCGCGAGCTGGCTCGTGCAGTTAGTCGTTGTAATGCTGCCCGTAGTGCACGGAAATGTAGTCTAGTTAAATATATTATTGTATCAATAAAGTGTGTACCATTGTTTTAACAAAAAAGTAAAATGATTTTTTTCAATTAACCCTCTACTGCAAATTTTGACCAAGTTACTACGATCGAAATCAATCCATACTTTTGGGCCAATTACAAGTCTCACTAGATGGAACTTCGGAAAACGACTCCCATATTTTAGACCAAAGAATCATTTTACAAAGTTTCATGGAAATCCATCATGCAATGATTTGGAACTCTCCTTGTGAGTTAGAAAATAGTAGATTACGTTTTGCTCGGATAACAAAATTGACTCGTGTGGGAATCAACTATTCTTTCGAGTGTCGTACACTATTTTTTTTATACGGCGTGGGAGCCTGTTTTGCATATTTTTTCAATCGGGAGCTAAAAACCATATTCTCTCACTGGTAAGAGAATATTTTATATTGCATACTAGTACAGAATATGGTATTTTGTTTACTGCATTAGCAAAAATATTCTTTAACAATTTTTTAAGATATTATAATGCGCAAAATAATAAAATATAAAAGAAAAGAATGCATTATTTGAAGAAAAAACGTTAGTTACAGCCTTAGAGATATTGAAAAAAAAAAACAAAATTTCATAAAATTTAAGGCTTGTTTTATCTATTTTAATGACATTTATCTTTTTGTTTTTATTCAATATATATGTGTGCAAGAAAATTTTATTGTTAATTAACTTCTAAAGAATACTCTACACACTTACTCCCACAACCCTACAAAAAAGTAAGAACAGACTTATTCCTCTAATTAAAAAAATGGAAGAAAAATCTACAGTAGTTCTAATCAACGTCTGTTTCTGCTTTATTTGACGAGCCTCATCCGTATCACCCGGAATCGTCGTCTAACTCTCGCCGAGATTTTTTTCTCTCGCTCGACACACACGTGCCATGCGCCTCGCTTCACATCCTATTTTCTCTTTTCAATTTTCTCAATGACGCGCGTCGCTTATATTCTTCTTGTCGCGCGCGAGTCTCGCGATGACGAAGTGGCCTAGAGAAGAAAAAAGGAGAGCGCCGGTTTCCTTTATTAATCTTTTGCGGGATGCGCTTGCATGCCAAATGAGAAAGAGAACGAAAACGCGCACGGGGTAAAAAAAACTGAGAGTGCGGCTAACGAATTAACGGTTTGTCGCTCGAGTTGAGCGAAGAGGGAAAGGCGGACAAAAAAAAGGGAATGAGGTGTAAAGATAGAAGCGCGGGATTGTCGTGTGTTTAGTTACGCGCGGGTATTCTGCGACGACTCTATTTTGGTTGACGAAAATTACTGGTGTGAATATTAAACGAAAAGTCAAGTGTATTTCGTGTACCGTTGTGAGCGGTGCAGTTCTATGCAGTTTTCGAAGAAAAGATTTTACGTTTGTAACGCTTAAATATTATACTGTTTCATTATTAAATTTTGTTATAGGCAAGCAGTTGTAGGGGAGATCTGAACACTTTTTTAAAAAGTCAATATATTCGTTCCCGTAAGATTTTTAGCGAGGATCAATAAAATAAAATTTATACATTTTATCAAGGCTAAACGTTGGCACAAAATTACGATGGCGAAAATTGAAGAGGCGAAGATTGAGAGAATTGAAAAAACAATATTTTACATAAAAAAATCTTCGATTATCTAGGACCCAGTAAATATATTCGATCGGAACAAAATACTGCTTCATAAAAAAACTATTCAAGAAATTTTTAAGCTTCTAAACATTTCAAATATAGTGCAAAAACTAAAAAGATAAAAGCTTTCAAAGTTTTTATATAAGCTGAGGCATTTTTTACCGAACAAGTACGGAACACTTTTTGACTTCATAAAAAACTACTAATCTATATAGAAGAAATACTAGAAATTAATTTTTATGAGAATTTGAAGGAAAAAGAATTTGGTTGCTGAAATTATAATATTACAAAAAGATTACAAAATTAAAATCACTAAATGGAATTTAAAAAAATACAAGCTTAAAAAATGAACAAACCAAAACCTTTTTATATAAGCTTGTTTTTTTGTTTCTTTAATGATTTTAAGAAAAAAATATCTTTTAAATGTGTCTTGATGTCTGTGCTCAGCATACGGGTTAAAAAGTGCTCAAAAGTGCTCAGCATACGGGTTACAACAAAATCATGCAATTTCAAAAGCCTAAAAAAATTTACTTAACAAAGTAAAAGAAGTGAAAAAAATTTTTGTAGACAATTCAAGACAGACATTTAAAATTAAATTAACTTGTATCTAAAGAAAGTTTTTCAAAATTTCACCTAAAAATAATCACGAACAAAAAACGTTAAGAAGTGCTCTGGTCTTCGCTATACATGATTAAATCGATACATTTTCAATAAATATTATGTGTATATTAAGATTTATATTATGAATAACATTTTATTAATTATAAGAAAATGGTGAAAAATAGTATATTTCACCAGGGAAGATAAAATGGCGACGAGTAGCATGTATTTGCACCCTCCCTTTAGGATCGGGTGGAAATTTACACATGCTACTATGGACCCGTCAATATGTCACCTCCCTAGTTAATATACTATCAACCACTACAATATATTTTAGACCTATTGTCCTTTCTACCTATTGTTACTATGAACTCCAAGATATTTTAGTACTAAAAATTTTCTACTGATCGGAAAGTGATTTTAAATTTAAAACTTAAAAAAGTCTAAGACTGAAGAATTACAGTAGTAGAGTATATTCAATAAAATTTATAGTGGATTGCTGATCATAAACAAATAAAAATAAGTAGAAGATAATCCGGTGTGGATTCGAACCGGGACTTCCAAAAGTTTTCTGCGTGCAAATCATAATACTTTATATCTACTGGCCAGGAAAGTGTCAAAGATCCGGGTCACAGATCTTGATGAGAATTTGGAAAATGTTTGTAGATACTAAAACATGAATTAAGCCGCAATCTTACGGTTTAATGCTTTAGAATATTCGAGTAATGGGTAGTTTTATTTTGAAGAAAATATGAAAAATGAATTTCTACTGAAATGTAAATATAATTTTGTTTAAATAAATCCTTAATAAATAATATAAAACTAGCAAAAGTAAGCTTCAATTTGTCGTTTTCGGAATAAAGAAATAATAATTAGGATCAAATTTATTAAGGATTTGTCTAATCTAAATTATTAAAATTTTAAGAAGTTTATTTATTTTTCATAGTTTGTTTAAAATAAGATTGCAAGTATAGTTCAAAGCGTGAAATCCAATAACCGTGGCTTTATTCATTCTTTGTATCCCAAAGATCTGTGTCCCAAATCTCAGACCCTCTCCTGGTAAGTTATAATTATGCTGACTCAATTAGCACATCGACGCATACGTAATATCTATTTGTTTTCCAATCGACTAAATTTTTGATAAAACCAAAATTTTTGTTTATAAATAGAAAATATAAAAATAAGAAAAAAGTATAGGTACTCTCTAAAAGATAATAAGAAGTAAATCCATGCCCAAATTTACTCCTTGTAGGGAGTATTTTTTAAAAATTTACTCCTTATAAGGAGTATTTTTTTTAATTTACTCCTTATAAGGAGTAAATTTCATAAAATCAAGAAATTTACTCCTCATAAAGAGTAAAAATTAAAATTTACTCCTTATGAGGAGTAAAAGATGATAAATCATATGATTTACTCCTTATAAGGAGTAAATTTCTTGATTTTGTAAAATTCACTCCTTATAAATTTAAAAATATA
>UELX01004497.1:0-17586 GCA_900480035.1 Eupelmus urozonus
TCCATCGCCATACTTCTTTCCCAGACTTCGCCCATACCACAGCCATACCACCGCCATACTAAAATTTTTACACGGGTCCTTAAAGGCCTACACTTGATATCTGACCGGTAATATCACGCCCTGTAATTGCGCCGACTAGCGCGAAATTCCTTTCTCCGTTATATACTAATATTTCGCGAGATTAAGGTAAAAAACGATCTTCCCCCGTTCCTGCATTAAATAAATAGCTGTTTTATAAGTTAGGCGATCAAGCTGTCACCTAACTAATTTTAAACAAAAAATGGCTTAAATTTAAAAATGTATCATTTTTATTTTTTTAATGTTTATATTGGTAGTTGTTCTGTCACATACAGTTGTTGATAAAATTTAATAAATAAATAATAAGAATAATAAGTTAAAATTAGTTTTTATATAAAAGAACACTTTTTCAAAATTAAATTAATTTAGGATCTTTATTTTGAAATATCTCCGTTTAAAGTTTATTGGTTTTACCAAATTTAATATAGATATAGATATACTTATTGTAAAATTTAAAACGAAAAAAATTCTGATTAGTAGGTATATCTGAGAATCTATAAGATGAATTAACCTAAAATTTTTGCGAGAGTTTTCTTAAAGATGAGAATTTATTTTGCTCAGTTTTTGCGATTCTGTATTTTGATTATATTTTATGAACAATAAATAATAGTTTTCAATATAACTACCTTAAAATTCAAAAAAGTTTCTAAACTTCTAGAAAATCAATTTATTATTATTTTGTTATACTACATTAATTATAATACTAATATAATCGATATCTTATTGATGTCAGAAACTGTACATGTTATAAATTTTAATTTTATCATAAATAATTTTTTAATCATATAATAAAATATAAATATTAATATGATAAATACAAGTTTTATAATTTATTGAAAAAAGTTATCAGTAATAACGATAAGATAAGACCAATAGATGCAGAGGAAAGACCAACGCCGGATTTATCAAATTCTTTTTTCCAATCTTGAAGGGTATTGCTATTGCTTTGTATCCACTTAATATTTGTTTCAGCAGCTTCTATACCCTTATCCATTACTGCTGGAGGTATATCTGTGCTTCTTATTTTTTTGAACTGTAAAGAAATATTTTAATCAAAATAATGTTTTAATTAAATAGCATCGCATTTATTTACCTCTTCTAATTGAGCTGATGTTGTAATTCTTTCACCAACCGCTGTGTAGATGCTAGCTATTTGGTCCTCGTCTTTTCTGAAAGTTTATGTTTAATATTATTATTTTTGTATAATTGTCTTATTATACTATTGATAATGTAAAAAAAAAAAACAATACATTGCTCTCCAAATAGTAAGATATTTGTTAACGACAAAGTTCAAGGCTACATCAACACCTATATCAGTATTTTGCAAGACACCATTAATAACACTATAGGTATATTTAAGTAACGTTGAATTGTCTCGTATTGCCTCATCTAAATACTTTTCTAAAACCTTTCTATTAACTGAGCATCCTAATGCTGTGATCAAATAGTTTTTCTCGTCATCATTTTTAGATTTTAAGGTTTTATTAAAAGCTTCATTCCACAATGTGGAATTTTCATTCCGCAAACCATTGCAAAGTGTAGTTTGCATTAAATCTGGTGTAATGCTGAAAACAAAATATTCTTTTTATATGTTTTTAAATAATTTAATAAATACGTTGTACAACAAATTTAATTTAACTTACGTTTCTTTAGAATTAGGTTTCAGCCAAGCTTCCAGTTTTGTTTGCATTTTTTGTAAACATGATGCATTGCCGAATAAACAAGCCCAATTAATAGCTGCGATTCTGTTAAATTTGGTCAAATATTCATCTTTTTCGTTTTCCTCAAACCCAACTGCTTCAATTAGAGGTTCGATCGCTTTTAATGCATATTCCTAAAATACACTCATATTAATTTTATCAAACCTTTTTTAGTTATAAAAATTATTAAAATATATAGAAATTTAGATTACTTTGAAAAAAGAATAATGTTCCGTATTAATTAGTTTAGAATTAAACCATGAAAAAGTTTTGAATGCTGGATACCATGCAATATAGTCCGTTTCATTTTTTAAGTAGGCAGTTAAGTGTAGGAGAGTTTTAAGACTTGTTGATGGACTTTGTTTAGCGAAAGCCAAAGCATCATTTATTAACTGAGCTCGATTGAGCACGTGTATTTTACTATGATTTCCAGAACTGAGATAATCAATTATGAGTTGCCAATTTTCGTCATCGTAATTAACACGGTAATAGCCTGATATAAATATAATATTTTTTATTATAAATAAATATCACAGTGTTATTTGTACGAAAATGTCCACAAACCTGTTTGTTGTTTATTTAAAATGAGCCAATCATTGCGGTCAATCTCGGCAGGAATTGTAATAGGAGCATCTTTTAACAAAACATCGGGTTTGGTGTCATCGAAATTTAATTTTGCTTTAGTTGCATAATTAATTGGTACGTGCCATGTATGATTACTTTTTTCATTGTACGTAAAAAATGGAGTTTGGGTAATTTCAAACGTTTTTTTATCGTAATCTCTTTTTACGTTTATGACAGGATATCCCTTGTGATTGACCCATCCGTCCATGATCTCAGTTATATCAAGTGTTATGTTAGCTTTTATAGCTTCTTCTTTTATTGCTTCAAATAAGTTATCTGAATCTGCATTTTTCTTTGTACTGAAAGTGTTTAAGTTTCATGGAATTAAATATAAGTAATTTCATTTTAAATTTAATTCAGTAAAATTTTGACTTTAAATAATACCATTAGGAGTAATAATATTATGGATAATATTTAATTTTACGTGAATAGTTTTGTTTCTTTAGAAAACTCGAAAGGAAAGTTACAATTAATTTGCTTACTATTTTTTTAGATAGTTTTGAAGACCTGCTTGAAAAACTTTCTCTGTAAGAGCATGTTGTAACATACGGATAACAGCTCCACCTGTAATATAAAAATGTCTTTAATTTACGAAGATTAGAAAAATGTTGTACGATCCGCATATTCCTATCTAATCAATGATTTTATCTTAGTTTGATAAACAGTGAAAAGACGACCACAGTTATGAGTAAGATTTCAATTATCAATTGACTTTAAAGATCATTATCGACATACATAGTCGGGTTAAAGGCTTTAGATATCTCCGTTTTTAACTAAAATCTCATTCTAAAGAAATGACAATGTATTTACCTTTTTGATATGAAATACTGTCAAATATTGCGCTGATCTCATCGGGACTTTCCACGTCTTGATTAAGAGGATGTGATCTATTACTACTGTCAAAATCCATCGCTGTAGTTTGTATTGATTTAACAACTGATTGTTCGATTGACCTCCATGATGGTTGAACCTACGAATTGTAAAATTTTTTTTGTAAATAATAGCTAGTTAATAAGTCTTCTAGTAAAAATGCATGTAAAATAATTGAATCTGTAGAAAAATTTGTTTACTATTTGAGTGATGTGACTTTGGAAAAAGGTAGCAAAACCTTCATTAAGCCATAAATATTTCCACCATTTAGGGCTTACTAAATCACCAAACCATTGGTGAGCAAACTCATGAGCAATGGTCTCTACAATATTTTGTTTTGCACTTGTAGTTGTCAATTTTTCATCAACCAGTAATGACTTTTCCCTAATGACAAAACGTATATTAAACTATGAACAGTGGTTTTTTATTAGAATGTAATAATAAATATTTACTTATAAAGAACTAAACCCCAATTTTCCATTGCACCAGCAACAAAATCCGGTATAGCAGCTTGTTGCATTTTCGAAATATGATTTTTAAAAAATTCGATCTTAGTATAATCGTTTAAAGCTTTTAATATAAGTTCACCTTTTTCTAGTGCGAAGTTAGTTTGATTTATCGCATTTGGTCTAGCATAAACTAAAAAATCTTTAGCTTTATTTTCTCTAAATTCGAAATCAGATACAACAAAAGCCACCAAATATGTTGACATTTTTGGAGTTATTTGGAAACGTGTTTCGCCGTCTGTGGGTTTTGTATCATTCTTTGGCATATTTGAGATAGCAGTATATTTTTTATCGTGTTTAATAATTATTTCAAAAGTTGCTTTATATTGTGGCTCATCAAAGCACGGAAATGCAAGGCGAGCACCTACAGGCTCAAAATGGGTAGTTGCAAGCCATCTGAAATTTAATGAATTTTTTCTTTAAAAGTACTATATCTATTAATAGTTTTGTATTTATTATATTAATATATATTTATAATTTTACTAACACTTTTTCAGTATCTGAAATTTTATAAGAACTTCTATAAAAACCACGCATATTATCATTCAAAATGCCGACAAATTTTTTTATTGTTATCGTATAAAAACCTTTCGCAAATTCATTTGCAGACTTAGACGTAAGTATTGCAAAGTCAGTTTCGTTTTTAAATTCGACATTAATATCGTCATATATCATTACTGGTACTACTCCTTCTTTTTTTATTTCAATGTTTTTATTTGCTCCATTGAAAAATAGTTCTTTTGAATGAAGTGTTAATTGCTTTACTGGTGTTACTATCTCTAATGTGATTTCCACAGCCCCCTCAAAAATCAACTTTTTATTATAATCTTCTTCGAATTTAGGTTCTAATGTAATTTTATAATTTTTTGGGTTTGCATATTCTGGTAATCTGTAGTTAATTTTAGTCTCGGGTTTGTTAGGCGGTAGATCATCATTGATATCTGATTTAAGTGGAAATGTGGTACGTGCGTTTGTGACGATAAAGCATGTACATAACAATATCTTAATTATTTTATGCATTTTGTAAGATCTGACGCAGCTCCTGTCAATAATAATCAGTAAAGTTTATTCGTTCATTTACACTCAATATTATTTTTATGCTTATATAAAATTTGGTACATTTTGGCTAAAAAAGTGGCAGTGAAGTGATAGTTTTCGACTAGCGGCAAACTCGCTGATTAGGTTATCAACAAATAAGTATTTGTTAAAAAACTACTTAGTTGAAGTGGAATAGTCTAATAAGTTCATATACAATTGATGCAAAAGTGTTATTGCATACACACAAGCGCACGCTTAGATGCATACATTCATACGTTATATAAATATACAGATTATCATTCTTTAGTAGCAAAAAAAAAAAATTTTTGATACTTTATGAGTAAAGCTCAGTTGTACGCACACTCAAGTTTATACTTTTTATAAAGAGTATGCAAAATCTCGCTTTGTGCACGTCAGATAAAAAAATATGATCCGATATTTTAAAAATTTGACTTCATCACCACTTTTGATATAAAAATCGACCAAAATTGTGTACGTGTGACAAAAATATTTTTATTTAATAAATAAATCTATTTAATTTTTAAATACTATTTTCACTTAATTTTACTTACCTGTAGTATTCAGGAGTATTGCGTAGAACAAAATACCTGGAGATATGCCCAGAGTAAAGGCAATATCTGGTCTAAAGTTTGAGAAAGAAAATCAATGGACTTATATGATATATCCCTAAAAGGCTGACTTGATAAGGTATATAATCTCATTTCTAATCTTATCTTACCTCTTAGCAACATAGTTATATTAAACAAAAGATGACCGCAAAATGCTACATACCATTATTGCGAAAAAACTTTTCTAAACTTTTACTTTAATAATAGATTTTTACTGCTAATTACATTTTGTCAAATAGGGTTTATTTTTAGTAATTTTAAGTAAAATAAAATGTTTTTCTCTTTATTAATAATAAATTAATGTTTCTCATTCTATAAGTTTTTGTATAAATAATTGTTTAAAATATTATCAGTTTTTCACAGTATTTTCAAAAAAATGTAAGAACCAAATAACTAAATATGATTAAAAAATTCTGCTTTTTTAGAAATTCTATAATTTTTGTTTATTTTATAATATACAAATTATTTTATAAAGATTAATAAAATTTATTCACTTGTTTTTTATTAAAGTTGTGAAAATACCGTAAATATATTTGTTTTCATGTAAGCATATTAAGGTTGTGAACATAATCTCCATTTTTATAATGTTCAATTGTCATATTTTATATTCAGTCATAAAAAATTCTTGTTATTAAATATTTCTTTTAAGATTCAATTTTAGTTAAATTTAATGTACAAAGTAGTGTGCTTATGCTTTTTAAAATATTATGCCGTTGCTATCATTCGTATTCTGCCATATACATACCAATGTGTCAATTAAACTTTTTTAATAACTTAGATTTTAAAATTTAAAATTTCCAGATTTATAATAAATAATTTTATATTATTACCACTAGTATATATATACAAAATAAGATTTTATAAATTTGTAAAGTATTTTTCTAAATGATTCTTAGAATATGCAAAAAAGTTTCAGTTAAATTTCAATTGTAAAAGTAGAGTAAATGATCAATCATAATTGAAAATATTTCATTTAGTAAATTAAATTTTTGCATTAAATAGAAATTGAGATTATTACATAAACTAAAATAAATTTATCAATTTCAAGTAAGTTACTGTAAAAAAAATTTTTTAAATAACTTCGTATTTGAGTTCTGACATAGCTAACTGTATGAATGTCATGTTAGTTTCTCTATATAACCACTTAAAAAAAATTAATATTACTAAATAAAACAAAATTTATCCCAAACAAATTAAAAGTTGAATTCATATAAATTTTAAAAAGTTAGTTTTTGAAAATTGTACTTGTACTTCTATTGTCTATTTGAGCGTTTCATATACTTTGATATTTTGTTGTCGATTTTAAGCAAATAATAAAATATATAAATAAATAAGAAATTATTAAATATTTTTAGTATTACATCATGCTTTTATTAAGCAGTTTTAATGATAAATTCTAATAATTTTGATCGTTTAATTTAAAAATATTCTTTTTGAATTCTTGGTGCAAACTTTAATAGTGCTAAAAGAAATTTCTCATGTTCTTTCTTTTTTAAGTTGAAGTATATTATTATATGTTAAATAAAGTCTATTATGAACAAAATATTAGTATATCTATTCTTAAGAGCAAGGCCTGATGAGTATTGTTATGCCTTTTTGAGTATTTTTGTTGGTTTGCCGGTCGCAATTGCATTGTTTTTTTGAAATTGTTTCTAGACGATAGACTTTAACCTTAATACACCGCAAAGCGTACATTAGTCCGGATTCTAGTTTATATGAAATTATAAAATAAACATTTTATTGAAGCAAAATGTAATAACAAATTTTATTTTATTTTTTTTTATAAATATTATTACGGAAATACAACTTGACTGATTTTAGTAATTTTTTTTTTTTCAAAGTTGGAGAAAATAAATCATTCGATAACAATTCTGTTCGACAATACTTTTAATTAAAATTTATTGAAAAGATAAGCTATCTTAGTATAAATCATTTCATTTAATGGATAGTTAATCCCTATTAAAAAAGGGTTCAGTGCTATTTCCTGATCTATAAATATTTTAAACGGGTAAATTACTACTAGGGTCATATTAGCTAAGATATTTAATTTTTTCAGGTCATTGTTTTTCATCAGAATAATCAAAAATAAAGTTTGTTATTTTAAAATTTAATATTTTTAATTCTTAAAAATTTTTTACTACCAAATTAGTTTTAGATTTAAATTACTTTCTTTAATATAGTAAAGATACTTTAAAAGTTATAAGTATTTGTGATTGTTTATTATATATTACGCAATTACATAGGTAATATATAATGTATTTCTAATACAAGTTGACTTATTACCTTTGTTTTGATTCCTTGATTCATGCTGCACTCTGGCGGTAACTAGTCAAAAGAGTAAGATAATTCCTAAACTCAAATGGTAACAAGTACTACGATATATAAGTAAGTTTGTTTTATTCATATACTTATTTGGATAATCACAATTATATTTTTAAAGAAAATTAGTAATCTTGAATTATATTTTTGACAATTTATTTTTTAGTTTAAATAATAAGTAATTTGTGTTGCGCATATATCGATCCAGGCGATATTATTTTCAGCTGATTGGATCGCTTTTTTAGCAGTATCCTTTGCACTCCCAAGAAGTTTGGTATTTTTTCTAATAAATTGTGTCAACTATAAAAATGTTATATTACGGTTAGAATTTTTTTTCAAATCAATATATTAAAAAAAAAAAGAAAGAAAAAAATGGCTATTTACCATATCTTTTTGATCAATAGAAGTTATTTCTCTTCCAATAATAGACAATATATCTCCTAAAAATTGCAAACCTCTTCTAAAAAAAAAGAGTCATTTTAATGTAAATTTGTACTTATTATAAAAATTATTTACGCATAACGCGTAAAGTATATTGTAAAATTTAGAAACATACAATTTGATAATTTTGCTCAAATTCGCTTCAAGGTAATTTAATACAATAGCGATATTTTCATGGTCTCCAGTAATAATTGATTGGATAATTGAAAGTCTATACTGATTTGCTATGTCTGAGTCAGGTTGAATGGCAAATTCAATGTACCTTTAATGCAAAAGGTTAATAAACAATTTACGAAATTAAGAAATTAAGTGTAGTAAGTGTAGTTAATATTTACTTGTTTATTAAAATCGGATTTCTTGTACTACCTAATGCACTAAACATCAGCTCCTTTTCTGAGTGCAAATTTTCTTTCAAAAATCGTTGCCAAATTCTTATCCAGTCATCGTCAGTTCCATACATAACACCTACTCGGTAAACAAAGTATTTTAAATTAGCTGGAATGCTGAAAATTTAAATATAACTTTTTTAATTTTTTGCATTAATCAAATTTATTAATAAATTCCAAGAAGTGCAATCTTTTTTATTCTGAGTTACGTTTTGTTTTCATCGCCAATCCAATCATTGAAAATTGATTTTGACCTCGACACACAATCTTCAAGGTTGAGCGTGCACGCAGTTGAAAGAATCAAACTCCGTTGCATCTTTTTTATGTGTAAGTCTAAAGGGTGCTCTTTAAAACTTAATTTTGTATAAATTGGCATTATTAATTCCTTTGCGTAATGCTGTTTAAAAATAAAATAAAATACAAAAATTAATATTAAAATAAAAACAAAATAAAAATTTGTATAGTAATGTATACTCAAACGCTTACAAGAATTATACATTATTTTAGTTTATTCAAACTTTAAAAACTAGTTATTTAATTGAGGATATCTACTTACTCTAAATGCTTCGCGTACGTCTAATTTACCCTTCAGCTTTTCGTCAATCAGTCGAATAGCCCGAGCAGCTGCAACCCAGGGTTCATACTCATCCTCTCGGACCAAATAGCGCGCCAAATCCAGTGCTAATTTATATTTTTCATAGCCAGCATGCGCTAAGTTAAAGACATCGTCAATAAGTGCGGCTCGGTTAAGTGTAGGCAATCTTCGAAAGTTATTAGAATCCAAAAGTTTTTTTAGAGCTTCCCAATTTTTGGCATCGTAGTTGACGCGATAGTAGCCAATTTGACGAGGATTTAAGACGTACCAGCTGCTTTTAGACGCGTTTGTTAATAAATTCACAAGGTACGATTTATTTGCGCCTAACCAAGTTGATGTTTCCACGAGTTGACTGTCGCTTTTCTCAGGTGGGGAAAGGATTTTTAGTGGGATCCACCAGAATCTTTGATCTGTTTTTGTAGCTTTACTGCTATTAAGGTGAAAAGGTTCTTGGGAAACTCGCAATTTTTTAAGACTAACTCGTGACACTCGCACCAAAGGATAATTTGGCTGATTCGCCCAGGACTCGACGATCTCACTTATAGCAACTGGAATAGAAGGAGCCGGCGAGCTTGAATTGATGACTGATTCGAGATGCTTGTATAAGTCTGGTGGAGTTGCAGCTTCGTATCGTCTTAAATGCATATAATTAAGAAGTTGTATAATTTGTTAGCTTATAATGATTATATCTATTTTATAGATTATTTAGAATATATTTTTATTTTGTACAATTATGTCCCTCTATAGGTAAAAATACTGCAGTTTAATAATGTTTTATTAAACAGTTTTTCAACTTGAAAAAGTGGCAGGATAGCCTAAAGCCTTATAAATTATCCTTACTTTTCCTTGAGGTATGAGCGCATAGAATCCTGAAACAATTTTTCTCCCACGACGTCGGCGATCATGCGGATTATCGATGCAGCTGGAAAGAAGAATCTTTTTAAAATTGGAATGCGCTCCGTTTCTGCTGCGTGGTTTTAAAGTTTGTCATAAGATCACTTGCCTTTATTGTAAGTGACAAAATCCATAGCAGCCTGTGCAGACTTAGGACTGCCCACGCCTTGACCGTTCATCGTCCTGTTGTGCTCCTCGGAATCGGCTATCATGCTCAATTGCAACGCTTCTACCGCAAACAGATCCATCATTCTCCAGTCTTTATGAACAAAGTCAATACTCAGGTACGCAAAGTATGTAGCAAAGCCCTCCTTTAACCAGGCAACGCTCCAGAATTCCGGAGTTACGAGATTACCGAACCAGCTGTGTGCGTATTCGTGAGCCATTGTTAACAGGCGGCTGTTAATAGTAGCAACGGGAATATTTTCATACGAAATGAAGGGTATGGATTCACGGTAGGTAATAAAGCCCCAATTTTCCATAGCGCTAAAATAGAAGTCCGGAACAGCGAATTGTTCGACTTTACTTAGCGGATTGCTTAGCCCTGTGTATGCTTCCAAGGCCGAATAAATCTTGGGACCCTCGACGAGTATTAGGCTTTTTGTTAGAGGCGGAAAAGATGAGTCTGCATATCGCGTCCATAACGAGAAGCGTGGATCCGAGGATGTAACTCGGTGGAAATCATGGATTGCCCAGCCTAAGAGGTACGTCGACATCCTCTCTGTTCTCGAGAAGCGGGTGATATAGTAATTTGGTCGGTCGCTATAAATGGAGAAAATTTATAATAATAAAAAAAAAGGAAAAAAAAGAAAATAAATGAAAAAAAAAGTTTACGTATTTTAAAATTTCATTGAAAACATAACTCTTAGAATTAATACAAGTCAGAAGAGATTTACTTAAGATAATTTTCTCATATTTTTTTTTCTTTTTTTTTTAACTTACTTGAGTGTTTTATTAAAGCTTATGCGGCTAGCATGTTATTATTAGAATTTAGTAGGTGCTTACAATCATTATACCTGCTCGCGGTTTAATACTTTATATATTTTTTAGATGGAGAATCGGGGATACCTTTAGTTTGGGTTCCTTATATGAGGTAGAACCATTACCCATAAGCTACTTTGGTTCTTCAATTTTCTCATATTCTCTAATTATTAATAAAATTATGTTGTTTGATGACTAAATAAAATATATTATTCAATAAATATGTTTTGTTTAAAAGGAAAACAAAATTATTTTTTTTATTCAATAAAAATAAGATAATTTGTTTGTACAAATATGTTGTCGGTAAAAATAACTCGATCAGAATTTTCTATGAGTATTGTATCATCCCTTTAAATAAATGATGTTTCATTATACTCATTAAATTATAACAAAACATGATTGTATCTTATTGAATATGTTTGATATTTATTACATGACAAGATAATAGTTAACTCTTCAAGCATTACCGGCAATTTTTTACACATACTCTCGGTATGTGATAATACTATTTAATAAAATAGATATAATTATACTACAAAAATGCATTAAATGCCTAAATAAAGTTTGTAATGTTTAATATTACAAAATATGTAAATTTATAATTGAACGAATATTCAGTGTTTACAGATGTCAGTTATTTTTTGTAGCGAGTAATTTGAATTAGTACCTACTTACACACGTATACTGGAATGCGCATAAAAAAGTATTGTTCTACTTCTAATCGTTAGTATACGTGTCCGTTAGTAGATTAATTTCGTCATTTAAAACAGTGACTTGTGGCTGTCACTGGTTAACAATAAACATCTTTGGCATCATAGAAAGGTCAACTTACGTAATGTCCTGCGATTCTTGAAAAGTATTCGAAGACACAGTTTCATTTCCGTAATGCCCTATACTCAGTTGGAACGTGGCCTTAAAAGCAGGCTCATCCATACAAGGGAAAGCTCGCCTTGCAAAAGTTGTCGAGAACTGCGTTACACCTATCCATCTTCACAATATTTTCTATCATTAATATTTCAAAACAATATTTGTCATTTAATTCAATGGTCTGAATTATCGTTTACCTAATTTCATTATTTACTCTGTAAGAGCTTCTGTAAAATCCAAAAACATCGTCAAGAACCTCGCCAAGGAAATGTAGCGTTAATAAATATTTTCCTGGTGATATTTCATTAGAAACGGAAATCGAATAAAACTGCGTATCATTGTCGTAATTTTGATCGCTTATCTGTACCACTTGAAAAGTTTTGTTCGACAAAGTACGTTGAATCACAGATTTCTCTTTAATGATTTTCAACTTCTCTGAATGCAAGATTATCGTCTTTGTTTTTTCCAGCACTTTTAAACTTATGTTCACCTTTCCTTCATAAATGAAGTCTCCTCTAGTCACATTTGTCAACAATAATATATCATAGGACTCAGGTAGCACATTTTTTGGAAGCCTGTACAACGATGAATTGTCCTTACTTTGAATAATTACATTTTCACGAACAGCGGCTCTGACGATAGCAAACTGGGTCAGGCAAAAAATGATCAAGAATTTGCCCATGATCAGACAGAATCTTTTCACAGCTAATCGCGCACTTGACCCAAGCAACGAGTCGACTGCTGTCGACAAACGTCCTCGCTGGACGAAGAAAGTTAAGATACTGGGTGCTGTAGCAGTTCGTTTACTTGGTAAGGGAATGCAAACTTTTTTGAGATAGCAGTCATTGGCTAACGGAAAATTACGTTACGTGTAAAATAAAGTGTTCATTTTTGTTCGTATCGTGAGAAGTGGCAATGATTTTATCTATAAAAATCATGAAAAGTTTACGGTAAATATAACGGCAGTTACCATAGATGTTGTACATTTCGTATTTAATAAAAAAAAGTACAATTACATAGTTACAAACTAATGATAATAGCATTGCATCAAGTATTTACTTTCATTACATTTTGCGATCCACAATCAGCAATATACTATAGTTTTCATTGAGCTGTATTAGATTGTAAAATATTTTCAAATCATCAAAAAAATGTCAGTGATTAAGATTTTGCAGTGAGAGTATGAATACAATCTTATAAATCAAACAATAATCTACTATACTATATATGCATTAACCACGCAGAATTATAGATTTATAAAATGGTATATATTTATTTAGATATGGATGTTATTACGTTGCATGCAAACTGAAATAATATTTAAAAAATAGAAAAAATAGTAAATAATGATGAATTGAGTTTTTGTTATTAATCACTTAAAGAACTATCTCAATTTTTATAAGATCGTCATATTTACTTTTTTATTTAAAAAAGTAGCTCGAAACAAATAAAGTGCACGATCAAAATAAAATATTTATAAAAAATACTTATCTGTTTGCATATAGCAAATAATACGTGTACATCAAAGCACACATTTATTTTAATTTATAAATAGAGATGGGGTCGATTTTTATCTTGTATATTGTATATACAAACTTACTCTGAACTTATGTTAAGAATAAAAATTATTATTAGACTTATGCAGAGAGTTTCGTTTTTGCAGATTAGGCACAATCGATAGTAAATACAAATTATATACACGTGCAATTCACATTATACTTGTACACGCGCACACAAAAGATTTGAAATACATAATAATTTATCAAAATTGTAAATTTAAAAGACTTTTAAAACATGAATATTTAAAAAAATCATTATTTGGCTAAATTTAAAGGTTTTGAAAATTATACAAAAAATGTATGACTGAAAGGGTAAAGGTATGAGAGTAAAGCTGAAATTAAGACTGTAAATGTCTTTTAGCAAGATGAGAAATATGTAGAAATTTCTGCAAAACCCATCGAGGAAATTTATAAACAACATTTTTGGCGATGCCGAAAATATGTCATTCCTTAAAGGTCGTACTTCAACATCAATAAAAACAAATCCTAATAAAAATTTTAAAGGTTTTTAATTTAGTAAAAGAAATAGAGACATCTATTTTTCGTTAAGAGTTAAAATCCTACAAAAATCAGCGAGGAATAATGATGGATAGATTAAAAAAAAAATAACTTATTTAAGAACGGTTTTCTAAATATTTATTCAATAACAAAAATTTTAATTTGACATGAATGTAAATTTCACTCGCCTAAATAGAAAGATAATATTATTGTATATATTTTAATATATTTTTATTACGAATAGAAAGTTGTTTGATTAAATTAATAAATTCGAATAAACATTTATGTAATCTAACGGTTTTAGCATAATTATTACAGTAATTTTTGGAAACGGTAAAATTTAACTTAGCATATTTCTCACATAAAAAAATGTGAGTCTATATGAAATGTAGATAGAAGATTAGAAAACAGGTTTCGCGTAGCTCAAAATAAAAATCTAGCCAACAGAAATTTATCAAGCAGCAAGATAAATGATCTGAAAATTCTCGATAAGTAAACAAATCGAGAGATTTTTCTGTCAATCTCCATTCAAGTCTAGTCGAATCTCACTTACAAAAGTATCATGTCATTTATACTGGTGTATCAGGCACTGCAATTGAGCGATCAAATTGTTAAGTTTACTCGGAGGCCTTGGACTCGCACGACAGGAATAAGCATTAAGCATCCAAACGACTTTGACATAAAACATATACTTTGAAAGACATTTATTGTCTTAGTTTATTGAATGTTATAAAGATTGCTTGGAATCATTTATTTATTTTCTCTGTAGATAATGCTCCTGAAAGTCCACTATATAAAATAAAACCAATTTATCAAATTCATTTATTGATCAATAATTTTCATATAATCACTTTCACAAGTGACGATCAGTAAAGATAAATCCAAAATAATCTCCATATAAAATTAAAAGTCATTTAAAATCATTGGAAAAAAAAACTTTCCACTGTTGAATAATAAATGGGCCTCTAGGTTAGAAAATAAAGACTCGGCTTTAAACAAACCACTTTAGGATCGACGAGAAAAGAAAATCTCCGGACAAAAACATGAGTTCGCGCGCTTGGGCCAACGACACAAGATGTGTTTATTGCGTGTCAATCGAGCGCTTGCTGGCGCACCTTATCGCCGCGCGCAATCACTGGCCAGCGTATAGATCGGCTCTCTGCGGCGCTTTGATTAAGCGCGCGCCAGCGAGTTTTGTGTCGCGCGAAGAGACCTTGGCCAGGACGAGTGTCGAGGTACGCTGCCGCAACGTGCTCGCTCACTTGTTAGGATTTGCATGTAATTGAAATAGACTACACGTTGCCGATGAAGAGCGGCCCGAGATTTACTTGCGTTATACATACCTCAATATTGGAAAGCCCGAACGATGTAGGTGCGCTCACGGTTCGGACGTCAGCGGCCCTCTTCTATTATATTTTTTAAGGCTTTGCTTACTCACTATTCCTGCGAACTATCTTCTTTTCTGCTTTACATATTTTCTTTTTATTTTATTTAGTGATTTTCTAAAAAATAATTATTAAAGCCAGTCTTTACACGTAATGATTGATCATGTTCGGTGCTTTTTGATGAACTCACATTTAGAATCAAGATTCGCACTGACTAATTAATAAATAAATAAATAAAAAAAAAAACAATTTAATTACTGATAGGTTTAACGTATGATTTTAAGATTGTCTTGTTTGATAAAAAATAGATAGACAGATAGCGCATTGCTTGCAAAAGTTATAAATTAACGTGCATAATAATAAATACTTATATCTATTGATTTATTACTTTCCAATTTTTATATTCGTATTTGTTCAGAAATGAATATTTATCGCCGACAAAAACTATTTTTTTCGTCATCCACCAGGAAGAATCCTATGATAGACTGTCAAAAACAGAGAGAAGGGTTTATTTACACAAAAAATACATCCAATACCGATAGCGTACGATTCGTCAAACTTACTTTGTTTAGTTACGTTTGATACAGCAAAGGGCTTTATTTCTCTGAAAATTTCATTACACTAAGAAGTTTCAGAGGTGTCTGTATCATTAAAAATGTAAAATTTTATCATTATCTTTTTTTTAAAATTTAATAAACTTAAAAATATTTCAATTTTAGTTAGATGACATAAATAAATTCCTAGCAAGATTATTTCTGCAAGCAGACGATGATTTTGATAAAAAGTTCTGTTATCTTTATATCGTTGATCTAACAATAAATTTTATCTACGAAGTATGTAAGACAACATTTTTTCTCACTTCCGATGACTTGTGTCCGAAGCCGAGTGCGTTTGACTCACTCTATATAATATCAATATTTCTCATCATGAGTAGAAAACAAAGTGGAAAATAAAATAATAGTTTTTACTACAACATGCGACGAAAACGGTAACGATAATTGCATTGTTCTCTTCTAAATTTTATTTTCTTTCGCTATCCGGCCTAGCTGTTGTTTCAGATTAATTCGATCAAGCTCGTCTCGTGCACCTAAAATCCAATTGCAATAAACACAAACGGCGAATGTCATAAAAAAAATAAACCGTTTACATACTCCGTTGAAAAATCGGCAAGGTCAAAAGACAAACGTGGCAGCCGAAATTTACAATGCAAATATACGCTGGTAAACGCTAACCCTTTGCGTATTTTCTGTCGGAACACGTTAGGTACACATGTGCGCAAACAGCCCACATTTGAGCAAGCTGGAACAATGATCCTAGGACGACACAATGCGATCTCTCTTCTCGCGTCTCCAGAAGATGAATAATTACACGCCTTTAACGAGACGCTGGCCATTGCCGTCTAATGAGCCGGTTGAATTAATGAGGGCCGCCCACCTCTTTTCTAGCTTGCACCCTCTTATTATCGATTTTGAAGCATTGCGTGTTCCTTCTTTTTTGCTGCTAAGGTTCGGAAGCTCAATCGACGTTATCGTCGAACGAAAGCCACGTTTAGACCGTGCTATTGAAAATTTTTTAACTTGTTTTGCGCCGAGAATGATTATGATGTTTTGAGATATACAATTTATTTTGATCGGGCTTTGATTAGTTCCGGTGCTGGGATGCTCAAGAAAGATTGGTTGAACGATATGTTTTAAAACGCAATACGTAACTGGGATAATTTTTTGCTCGATTTACTATGAAGTTAACGGTGCAAAATTGCATTGACGGATAATTGAAATTTAATAGCGATGTTTACGGAATTATTGAGAAAAACTTTGAGCGAGTTTTAATTCAAAATTATTTACTTGAATCAAGGCGAAAAATTTATATTTGTATATGTCAGATTCTTAAATTTTGCTCTGTTGGTTTTTAAAAACTGATCAAAATTAGTCTAAACTGCTGGCGTTATATCAACAAGTTATTGAACGATTAATTACGCTCTAGTATGAACATTGGAGTTTGATATAATTATGCTGAAAATTTTTCGCTTTTACACATGCTCTTTGAAGTACATTTTTCAATGAGCGACGAGTTACTTTGATTTCCTATCTATCTATATACACAATTTAAGCTTGTTTTAAAATCATTTTGCTTTAATTGTACAGTTAAAAATGTTTCGTACTTAAGTCCGTATTTTACGAAATTCTTACATATTTGGGTCCCTTTTTTACGAAAAT
>UELX01004498.1:0-17569 GCA_900480035.1 Eupelmus urozonus
AATTTAGTATAATCTTTTTACACGCTAAGCCAGTACAATTTCTCATACTGCATTAGTACCAATTTTCTCTCCGTGTAGACAAACAATAAATCTAAGAAAACTGATACTTATTTTTTTTTAATTTTTTAAAATATTTAAGTTTTATTATTAGCTACTTATCATTATTAGTTTAAATTGTTTTTGTTTTATTGAAACTCTTTTATAAATTTATATATATATATACATATATTAAAATATTACATTCAGCTTTTATTCAGCATCATTCAGCGTTCGTAGTAAGCAAAAATATGAGAGCGACGTCTTGACAATCTGCAAAATGATTGTAATTATTGCACATATAAGATTACTATATATTATTCTAGAATAGTTTAATAATAATAATTTATATTACATTACTTTTGTAAACAAATCCAACTGGATAATCATACAACCTTTTGCAATTAAAGTCAATGGCTCCTGCGTTAAAATAATGAGTACATCGTTTTTAAATCGTAAGTCGTAACCGTCAGACCAATGTGATTTGTACACAGAAGCCAGACATTCTTCACTCTTGGAAAAAAAAAAATGAAATTTGGTATGATGTATTCTTATAAAACTAGATGTCATTTACAAAATATTACTGACCTCTGTGGCTATGAGATTTCCGTACCATGCGTAAGCGAAAATTTGTAAGAACTTTGGAATAAGGTAACAACTTAAGTGAGCTGTGTGCATAATACTCGCATTACTTTTAGCTATCTAAAAAGTGTAGAAAGAAGAATGCATTGCTTCATAAAAATCGAATTCATAAGAGCACGTGCGTTCTTATTTTACTTTGAAAATTCGAAATGTTTATTAAACTTTAATTTAATTAAAATGTTAACATTCAGTTCTATACAATTTCTCTGATGAGATAAGGCCTGTGACCTATGGTAATGTCCTGCTCGATATTTGGATTTTTACACAAATATTCAATTACTCGGTAATTAGTCTTTTTATACAGTAACTGATACCTCTACTCTATTTTTTTACCCTGAAGCAATCTATTAAACTAGCATACGATAAATGCAATAGGATTACATCTAAACCTGATGCAGTTATACAAATGGTTATATGAAAGGAATAAATGTAAGAAATAAACGTGATGAGCAATAATTTCTTGTAAGACATCTTGCTACAATAATTGTATATTGATTTTGTACTTCATTAAGCAGAAATAAATTATATTTGTATATCTATTTATATCCATTATTATTTTCAATTATCTTAGTAAATTAAAGCAAATATTAATTCAATTATAAAAATTAATATTGAAACACCATATCCGATTAATAAAAGAAGAATAATCTGTATCAAATAATTAACACTTTTATAATCGGTTCCTTTTGTGTTATGAGAATCAGACATCACTAACTTACTTTTCCAAAAATTTTCAATTCCCGATTCCAGAATTTGCAAAACTTTGTGATCGAATTTTTCAACGAAAGGTGATGCTTTTTCATAAAAGAAAGATTGAAATACTTGATAAATGATTGACTCAGCTATTTTCATTGCCGTTGAATTATCTTCGTTTTTAATTTCTCGAATATAATATTGTGCCAAAGTTTTTGGAGCTGTGCACATACGATCGTTTTTTCTAACTAGGATTTTTATGCATTCAGTAGCTGAGCTGATTCTTTTCAGGTTTTGACCCATTTTTTTAAGTATTTCGTTCTCATGATCTTTATGCAGAAATAAAGCTCCGTTTGTATATATTGGTAAAGAGGGATTATATATTTCTTTTAAAAAATCAAATGACTTATCGATGTTGTTTATTAATTTGTTGTTTACAATGAATGCGACAATCTCCAAACAAAAATTTATAGAGACAATAGTAATACTTATATAAATGATTTTTTCGACTAGTTTTATTGCTACTCTATTTGTACTAGGAATACCCAACAAAATTTCAAAAATATAAAAAGGTGTCCATTTTAGTGAATTGAATTTAAGCAGTTTTGTTATAAATACAAAAATGAACACAAGTAAGACTAAGAATATTAAGTATTCAAAAACTTTAAATAAATTAGTGACCTCAGAAAGATGTAATACAGGTACGATTAGAACCAAAGAATCCTCTACCAATGCACTACCGAAGATTATGTTTCTTACACCATGCGGCGATGGATAATAAATCGATACTGGTAAGAAAATAGGAGATAGATTAATACTACCATCTTCTAATTTTTCAAAAATGTCCTTGATTAAATTAGAATTACTGTAAATAAAATGTATTGTATAATTTAGGACTCTAGATAACTCATCGATGTATTTGAAATGAATACCGTCACTGATTTTATGAGGAATATTTTGAACAATAGCAAATGGAGGTTTGTTGTAAAAAAGTGTGTTTATAAAATATCCATTCATGTTTTTTAGCTTATCCAAAAAAAGTGGTTTTTCTAGATCTATACTAGATTGTCTATATAAATTAGTGAATGGGTTATAATCGTATAAAATGAAATTACTCATGTTATTTATATTTAAAATGAGAAAATCTAAAAATTTCAAATTCCAGGCATGAAGCAGCAAGCTCTGTGTTTTTATTGAAGATAAATTAAAGTTGCTAGAAATTATAACAAGACACCTTGGTCGGATCGCCAATGAGGAAAAATTAGAAAGAAAATAAAGGGTTCTTTGGATATTTTTGTAGATTGCATGTTCATTTTGTAAAATTACGTATAGGACCTCACTCCTTGGTTTTCTAAATATTGATGAATCAATTGATTTATTGCCAGAAATTTTAAGTTTATCTATGTTCATTATAGTAGATGGAATTCGATTTATAATATTTTTGCAAATCGAATGTATTTGATAACATTTTACATTATTGATTTGACTTTTAAATATAGCTACTTGATGAATTTTAAGTTCTTTATTGAATTTATCAATAATTGAATTTAGAATTACAAAGTTTATAACAAATGAAATATTGTTACAATATAAAATAAAATATGTGACCCAACGCCAAATATACATGTCGATGTAAAGTCGTGAAACATTCTGTACATATGTCAACGTAATATTATTATATTGTATCCAAATATTTACTTCAGCCTATTAACATAGATTTTATCTCACAACATGTAAGTGTTCAACTTTAAATCTAATTATTTGTTAACTTGAATTCTGTTTTACTTCAATTATTATTATTGAACTAGTTGACTATGAAAATCCATACTCTTTATACTAGAATATTTTGCGTAAAGTAAATTTTAATCGATCCGCGAAGGGTTATTTACTTTATTATTTATTTAAGGTCAAATCAATTTTATCCAAAATTTTTTAGTCTTTAGCAAACCGCTATCGATTATGTCTTTTTGAAAATAATTTTTATTAAATCTCAAACTGTGAATATGCGTGTGTAATAATTTTCAAATTTGTCTGAAGAAATTGACTGGTCATCTTAACGAACGGACGCAAAGAAAAAATAAATTTAATACCAATATTTATTTGATCCCAACAACTGGCCCCCTGTTAAATCGATTAAAGTAAGAATGAAAAGCGTTATAGTTATTCTTTTGTTATAGAATGTTTTTACTATTCTGGAGTGTCGTCGTTGTACTTTTAGGATACGTAAGGAAAATATATAATAGCTGCATTTAATTTGCGCTCCCCATGTAATATTGTTCCATCTTGTGTTAATCGATAATATAAATTTTCAGCCTGCTAAGCAAAATAGTATATACATTTCGATATGGGTGTGGATTAGGTGGTTATTTGCCTCATGAGACATATTTCGCCCGAAGCGGGGATTCTTTTTGGTAATACTTTTCATTTTTTAATAAATTCAATGAATAAAAGTACTAATTTGCTTTTTCTAATAGATTCAAGAATCGTACATATTCTCAATGTATTATACTTTCATTTAATACAGTTCTCATACATCTTCTTAGTATACTTTTTTAAATACAGCGATCATTATTTTTTCGATCTTAACGCTTAACATTAATAAATAATAAATATCAGAAAAACGTATACCTCTGTGATTTGAAAAATAAGAGAACACAGAACCAGCGCTCCGGAAATGGCCAGCCAAATCGTGATCAATCCAAAGATACTCTCCAGCTTATTTTTCGCGTTCATCAACATATAATGCCTCTGGATGCAGTCTTTTAAATTCCTTTCGTAATCCGGACCCACACTCATGCTTTCAAACCTCTTGGACAGCAATCTAAGCTCGCCACATATCTGCAGTGCGTACATACCAAAGACACAGTCGACGCCAACAGTAACGGTCCACAATGAAAGAGCAGCCGTAGCCTCCATAACATATAAAATCCAGTGTACGAGACCACCAGGTTCATAATAGAACGGGACGACTGTGGGAAAGGCTCTAACGTACTTGCCGGTCTTTCTTAAAACTTGGATCGGTTTGATGGCGTACATGGACATAGCCACGGCGATCGATGCGGCGTGCGAATTCATGAAGTACTTTAAGCTTTTAATGTTACTCAGAAGATCAGGCCAGTGATCATAGTTTTCCAAATCGGACAAGTAGTACCTCTTGGTGAGGATACTATTCAAGTGCACGAGGTCATCGTAGTGCAAAAGGAACATACAGACCTTTGACAAGAGCAAAACAAGATTGGAAAAATTTATGAATATTTTAAAATCATAATATTTTAATAATATTTGAAAAAATTGTAGTGTTTGTGCATTGTATCTTTGTATATACATTACCTTCATAAATGCTGATGAGAAACTTATCGTTAGCCCCATACCCCTGGTCAAGACCATTACATTACCAAGATTGTGAAAGCAAAAGTTAGCTGTATTCACCATTACTACGAAAGTCGTCGTAAAAGTTATTGAAGCCATGATTTTATTGAGAACAGGATGAAAGTCCGGCCAGAGTCCCGAAATTACAAGTAACCCTTTGATATTTTTCGAGCAAAACTTGTATTTCTGTAAAGCGATTTCCATTGTGATACGATGTTTCTCTCACGAAGATAGAATTATGACTATGCTGAACATCACAGAGAATATTGATCACCTATGGTCCGTTCCTGAATAAACGCTAAGTATTCTACAATTGGCTGCTGGAAATATCGGTGCATTACGCAATTTTCAAGTTTTAAGTATTGCTATTGAAACGAGTGCTGCGCAACGTTGAGAGGGATGGAATTGTGGAGGGGGAATGGTGAAGCTCAGTCGACTGCAGAAAGCCCTAAGAGTTGCATCCAGTTCTAAATGCAATCAAGTTCTACAATGTAAAATTTACTCATGTAGTCAGATACCTTACAAAATCAAAATCTGTCGATCTGTATAATATTTATAATTTAATTACTCGGATGAAAGCTAGATATGGAGTCTATTTCTAAGGTACGTATTTTGAATTTGCATTTCTTCTTAAAATCTTCAAATTCATTTATAGTGTCTTTTATGAAGAAATTTCAAGAAATTGAGGAATTTAACTAAATTGCAACATTGTTTAGTTTGTGACAAAAAATGTAAAAACGAAAAAAGTTGAAAATGTAAAAGTAGTTTTTAATTAAGAAATAAACTTAAATTAAGAGTTAATAGAGGATACAACACGTGCCTCAATAGTACTTTTAATTCGAAAATTTTTATTATTATGTCGCTGAAATGTAGTATCAAATGTAATATTAATTATTGAAAATCATTTTTATTTCATTGAGGTGTATAATGAACCTGATAGAAGCTTAAAGGAAAACTAACTAATTTGCCGTTAATTTTTACCAATAATATGAATATGAGGAATTTTAAAGCACTTTAAACGTTAATAAATACCTAAATTTAGGAAATATTCTATAAAATTGATCTATCACTTTAGATTCTTTTTATAAACATATAAGATTTTACGTAGAGATGAGCGGGATTAGTATTAATACTCTATTAATATTTTTATTTTGTTTATATCTACTTTGAATAAATAGTTTTGTATCTGACAATTTCTTGATGGATTCACACCTTAACTTTTAGAAACTATTAATAATGTAACGCCTTACCAGTCAAATATAAAATATTTACTCATTGACTTATCAAATAAAAAAAAAATAAAATTAATACATATATATCATATGATGTTTATATTAGAATTGAAAGTTATCGAATATTTT
Organism: Eupelmus urozonus; assembly: GCA_900480035.1. Classification (NCBI taxonomy): domain Eukaryota; kingdom Metazoa; phylum Arthropoda; class Insecta; order Hymenoptera; family Eupelmidae; genus Eupelmus; species Eupelmus urozonus. Next base: position 6,102 of record UELX01004498.1, read on the forward strand.
TTAAAATAATTTCCAAAGTAACATTTTGAGTATTAAGATAAATCTACTTGAATATTAATCAACATAAAATAGATAATTTAAATTTATTTTAATTTACTTTTAAAACTTTTTGAATTCCTAATAAATTTTATAGAAAATGTATCACTTTTGAATTATTATACAAAATTTTTTATATATAATAGTCTATAGGAAAATTCAAAATAAGTAGCTTTTGGAAGCATCAGCAATTGCGATCAATGATTGTTATCTTACAGCAAGCGTATTGGCTAGAAAAAAACATTTTTATTATCTATATATAGATATAATACAACTGGATGTATCAAAATAACTTTAAGCAGAAGAGTTATGACAAAGCGAAAACAAAATTTATTCTATTAAAGTTATTGTTAGCCACCCACGTAAAAGTTACAGCGCAGTGTAATGCGAATTATTTTTATACTTCCAGCTTTGAATATCGTATATAGATAATATTAGTTCGGAAACTCAAGTCATAAAGCGCATTTCTCTTTTTTTTTATAACAAGCTTATGGCGGTAGCTAAAATAATCCCGGAACTGAAGCTTGGAAACCGAGCGAAAAAAAGTTTGCGGATATAGGATAATAGTTTTCTCGTTAAAAGCAAAAGGGTAAAAGCTACGAGCTTAACCACGTTAAATGGATGGCTATTTTTACGGCCTTTGGACATTGTAACATACGGAAGAGATATACAGTTAATTATATTAAACACAGTTTCATTTTTAGTTTTATATATAGTTTAAAAACAAAGTTTTTTTCTATTTTGCTGTACTATTTATAATCTTTTAGTTATAGTCCATGTCACTAAAATAATTTTTGAATTGGGTCCTCGCAATATGTGTATACATTTATTGTTTAAAATTCTTTTTAGTATTTTTTAACTACTTTAAATATATTCTTAAAATTTAAATATAATTTTCATAAATTTAAGTATAATTGTGGTACTGGCTAGTGTGCTTTGTATGTAGACATCGCTCTAAATGTTGTTTAATATAATTTACATTATTAAACAATATTTTAGTCTTGTTTAATATTAGTCAATGTTTATATTAAAAAAACCTTTATATTATTGTTATACTTTCAGAGAAAACTTTTAAGTCATTTTAAGTCAATGTTGATGTCACGATTCTATTCCTCGCAAATTTTCATATACCGTAGAAACTTGTATTCATCGTTTAGAAGTCAATAATGAAAATACTTGGCAAAAGAACAAAGGATACAGGACGATATGAAAAAGATTAAAAGGAAGAGAAAACTCAATTATTGAAGAATGTAGAAAAATGTAAGAAGATAAATTTATGTAGTAATCAAAGCGTTTTAATAAATTGTGCTTTGGTTTTTGAATCTGGTAAGATGGAAATAAATCTAAAATTTATTATTGTAATATATTTGTAATATAAAATTTATGTTCCCGAAAAATATCATAAATAAGCAAAAGCACCTAATTTTGAAACTAGATAATTGTGTTTAATCAATTATTTTAGTTTTTAGTTATAATATATGAATACATGGATTTCACTTAAATAATTCAATCAAAACTATTCTTAAAATATTTGTTAACAATTCTATGCATAAAAACAACGTCACCATAATTCTCATTCATGTATTAACTAAGACTTCTCTTCTAAAGTTTTTAAAAGAAAAAAGTACGACACTGAGGTCTGGATGATCTGGAAACAAAAAATACATTTACCAAAATTTCGGAAAACTGGAAATATTTCAACATTACATAATATTTCAAGTTTTTATCTTACAGTTGAAAACATGTCCAAACTTAGATTCATGCAGCCCATAGCAGAAAAAGTCATTGGATTCTGCGAGAGTATTATAACTACATCGTTCATAAAGCGTGTATCCCCGCATCCTGCCCATTGTGCTTCATAAACTGACTTCACACATAGTTTGCTCTAAAGATTATTCTTATTTAGAATTGAAAATAAACTTTAATAATAATCAATTTAAATTATTTAAACAGCAATTTTTTATGCGATCAATCTTTACTTTATAGTGATCATAAATCTAAAAACAACTTTGTTAAACGGAATTAAGATAAGAATCTAACTATCAATTCCGGATATCCGAGCTGTTTTACCAATTAAGTTTTTTAAGTACCTATGTAAAAATTTATGATACTTACTTCTACAGTGATCACGTTTCCGTACCACGCATATGTATAAGACTGAAGCAATTTTGTGGAGCAGTAACAAAACAAATAAAAAAGACTCAAAAAGGTCATACTTGTCATCTGCAAATTAAAATTATAAATCAATTCCAACTTACGTACGTAGATAAATAGTTTGTTATCATAAGTATATACCCCTGTGACTTGAAAAACGAGACTGCACAGGCTGATTGCACAGGTGACAGCGAGCCAAATAGATAGGAATCCAAATATCCGTTCAAGCAAATGCAGCGAATCTATCAATACAAGATGCCTATCAATGCATTCTTTCAAATCTTTTTTGTAATTCGAGCTGGATTTTAAACTTTGATACTGGCTCGCTAAAAGTCTCAACTCTCCGACCATATGCAGGGTGTAGAAACCAAAAACTGAATCGGCACCGGCAGTCATACTCCAGAGATAGAAACCGCAAAACATTTCGAATCCATATATAACCCAATGAATCGTACCTCCTATATAGAAAATCTTTTATTTTAATACGTAAATATTCATTATATTGGATGGGCTTGCATAGCGTAAACTTGTTTAAAATTGAGTTTTATTTTTTTAACAACTATTATTGACAACTGTTAGCGAAAGTAATGTATAAAATAAAAAAAATCATGCAAAGTAAAAAGTACAAACTATTTATTTTTTACACAAATTAGAACTACAGGCTTGAATAGTTATAATAATGATTCGCAAACGAGTATCTTAATATATAATTTTTATTTTTTATTTACTACAAAATTAAATATAAAAATATTCTTAGCACCTGGTTCATAGTGAAATGGTATGACTTGAGGATACATCCTTACATATTTTCCATACTTCAGCATCGACAGAGAAGTAACTGCCATCATTGTTGCGGTCATGCCTACAAAGCTGGTGTAGATGTAGAAAAATTTGAAAAAAGTGGGAAAGTGAGCCAAAAGATGCTTGCGCGATTGCGGAACTTTCAGGTCGCTTTCAAATCTTGCCGAAATACCTTCATTTAGACTTTGTAAATCTTTTCCATATCTCGCCAGAATGCAGACCTACTATTTGAAGTATATCAATCGTTTCAGTTGTATTGAATTTATTTTTTTGAAATTGAGTTGTTTAACGCATATTTTCGCGTAAGTTTTTCGAGTATTAGCCGTAAAATTTACATACTGTTTCCAATTTTTCCGTAAATCTCAAGGTTAGCATACAAAAAACTCGGTTTGCGGTCTCAATTTTAAAAAATAATGTATGTAACATATTCAATAAGCAAGTGTTTCACGCACAGATATTCTTGCTTCAGTCAAGTGACAAATGGTACATGTGCGTAAAACAACTGCTTAGCATACCAACTGCATAATTCACTCTTTAGTTTTTAACTAAGATTTAGCAACCGCTAAATTTAATTTTTTTGGAACTTGTAATCAAATAGAATTTTGCATGTACTCATCCAATATTACAATGCTTATTATAACAAAAAAATAACAAATTACCTTCATAAAAATTGAGAAAAACGATATCAATACTCCCATGCCTTTAGTCAAAATGTTAATGTTATTAGCATTACGCCTACAAAAAGCTGCTATCCCACAAAATGAGATTCCACTGGCAAACGTCGATATAATAGTCAGAAACAGCCTGAGCCAACGCGGATGTTGCTTAAAATTCGGCCAAACTCCGGAACTAGCCAGAAGAAATTGAAGATCGCGCTTGTACCTTTTGTACATTTTTACCTGAAGTTCCATCGTGTTGCCCGTCGACTTCATTGCGAGAAAGTCATGGGACGACTGAAGCGAAATCGATAGCAAAAAAAAACTTGCCGTCAAAGTTTGAAGCATTAAATCTAGAAATTTCCGTTATATGCGTATTATGAAGTTTATACTTTGTAGCAAACTTTAACTTTGAGGGAAGGATTGCAGGTAGGAAGGTAGGGGTTGTGAAATGATAGAGTGGTGGGGGAATCATGAGGCTCAGTCGCTTGAGAGAACTGGAAGCGTAAACTCAAATTATGTCTACCGAGGATAGTGATTTTTTTCTTCTATAATATAAATGGATTGTTTTATAGAAATGTTTTATGTATCCGTTATGAATAAATTTTAAAACTCTTCGTTACGTTAGTGGCTCAGTTTGAAAAAAAAATATTTTTATCGTAGTTACCAAGTCATAAAATAATCAGCTTTATCGTTCAAAACTTTAAGAAATATAAAATTTAAGTATACGTAATTGTTTGAATTGTATATGATAAATTTATAAATAAATTTTCTACTAAACTAAGTTTATAAGGTTAAAATAATATTTTCTAGAAAACCATAAGATTCTAAGCATAAAAAAGAAATGATGAAGTAGGTAATGTATACAAACATTGCTTGGCAATACTTATAAATCATTTGCGCTATAAATATTTACATATTTAACGAATTTATTAACAGTATTTAAATTTTTATTCAAACTCACAAGTATAGATTTAACATTATTTATATTCTTTATCTACTTTTTAATAACAATTTAAAAATCGTTAAAATTCTAAACGTTTGCTGGCATCATATAAAAATAAAGTATTTTATTACTTTTTGAATATATTATGATTTTTCATCCAATGTGCGCAGCAGAAAAAAGTAAGATATCGATGTCTGGGCAATCTGCAAGTAATTTGAAAAAATAAAGATTTTGAATCACATAATGTATATAGTTAATCCATTGCAGCATACATTTTTCATGAAAAAAGTTTTTTTTTTTAAATTTGATTATTAATATTAACAATTTAACAAAAATTTTAAAACTTTTGAACATACATTTTGTTTTTTTAACGTTATTGTCTTGAAATTACAAGAAATATTGGTTAAATTTAATAAGAACTACTTTATAATTGAAAGAAAAAAGGTTTAAAAATAGGTGACATCAAAGCATACCATCACGACGCAATGGATTAACAAATGAAATTTATATGTCTGCGTGTGAATTAAATATAAAAATATTTTTTTCAGCTTACTTTTGAAAAGACGTCTAAACACAAATTCATAGTGCCAACTGCATAATAAACCAAAGGCTTCTGTGACAGGATAATCAGAACATCGTTCGATAAAGACAGATCTCCACATCCTGGCCAGTCAGCATTGTAAATGGACCTCAGGCATTCTTCACTCTGAGAATTAAAAATTTTCAAAAACGATTATTGAATATTGCGAACAAAAACATCAGGTACACTTTTAATATTTTCTTATAAGGTACAAAAATGAAAACAAACTTTAGATTAATTATTACATTCCATAAAATCTTAATAAAATTAACTTTAAATTAAGTTTTACATTTCATAAAATCATGAAATTCATGAAATATTTGATTGCATGATAAATTAAAAGTACTTACTTCAACCATGATTATGTTTCCATACCATGCGTAAGTGTAAGCCTGCAGGACTTTTAATGAAGTGTGACAGAACAAGGTGAACAATCTCAAAAAGGTTACATTCACTATCTGCAATTAAAAAATACATCCGCAAACAATGACATAAAAAATCAAATCAAATTGGCAAAATTGATAATCTAACTTACTTGTGTAGCTTGGAAAACAAGAGTGCACAGAGCTATGGCACAGGTGACAGCAAGCCAAATTGACAGGAAGCCAAAAACACGTTCCAGGGTGTGGAGCGAGTCCATAAGTACCATGTGTCTATTGACGCATTCCTTCAAATTCTTTTTATAATTTTTTTTAGAATTCAAGTCCTGATACCGCATGGATAGTATTCTCAACTCTCCTACAATATGTAAAGCGTACATGCCGAAAACGGAATCGGTCCCACAGGTAACGCTATAGAGGTAGAAGCCAGACACCATCTCGAATCCGTAGATTGACCAGTGAATCATTCCTCCTTACGCGGCGATTTGATAATTGACATTAATTATATTTTTGGCTCGACTTACGCTTTCAAAAGTTAAAAACTCGTCAACTATTTTCATTAATAAACAAGAAAAAAAGCTCAGTGTACCTTTATAAAAAATAGAATTTTATTGCTGACCGTTTATTGAATATATGATTGGCTAAGAAGGTGCATTTTAAGATTATGATAAAGCTAATCTCAGCCAACCGCGTATTGTAAGCATCTAATCTAGTTTAATAAATTGTACGTATCATACTCAAAGCACCTGGCTCGTAGTTAAAAGGTATGACCTGCGGATACATTCTTAGATATTTTCCATGCCTATAAAGTATCGATAAAGGAGTTATTCCCATGAGTAGAACGGCCGTAATTGAACAGGCATTGTAGATGTGAAAGAATTTGTAAAAATTCGGAAAATGAGCCAGTAGATGTTTTTGCTTTTGAGAATCCTTAAGGTCCTCTTCGAAGCTCGCCGAAACTCCTTCATTAAGGAACTGTAGATCCTTTTCATATCTCGCCAAAATACAGACCTGTTGGATAGAAAATATAATTTGAAAACCAAACTTCAAAATGAGCTTTTCTTGTGATAAACAAAAAAATCTACTTTTCCATAAGAAAAAAATCATCATCAAAAAAATTTTCTACAAATGCACAAATTGTCAAGAATTTAAAATCATTACCTTCATGAATGTTGAAAGGAAGGCAATCAGCAAGCCCAGTCCTCTAGTCAACGTACTAATGTTATTAGCATTCCGCAAACAAAATATAACAATGCCGGTGAAAGTGGTTGCACTGGAAAATGCAGAGACACCAGCCAGGAAAAGCCTAAAGCCACGCGGCAGCGGCTGGAAATTCGGCCAGATACCAGAACTAGCCAAAAGAAATTTTATGTCCCGCTTGTAGGTCTGGTACCTTTTCACCTCCATCCCCAATGAGCTGTCCTTCGTCTTCATGGCGAGAGGAGCTCGCGATGACTGAGGCGCAAATCGATAGCAAAACTAAAACTTTCTCCGTAAAGTTTGAGGTTTTGAATACGAGAATCCGAGCGCGCATTATGCAGTTTTATACAATTGTGGAAAAGTTTAATAAAACTTTAACTTTGCTCAGGAGAGAAGGGATGAAGCGTTTGAGTGGTGGGGATAGCGTATGGCTCAGTCGTTTGAGAGTACTGGGTGCGCGAAGTCAAAATGTATCTGTATAGTGCGCTTGCGGTTGAATTTATGCTCGCGTGGTTTTAAGTCAAAAAGCCAGATTATTTCATATTGCGTTCGTTGGAATTACAAGTTAGTTTATTGTGGTAAAATTATGCTGTGGCTCAGTAGAGAAGAAGTATTTAGGAAAATGTTTCTGATGATTACAATTTAATTTATTAGATTTACTTTGTATTATAAATCCCACTTATACGAGATAATAACTTTGGGTTTAAAAGAAGTAAAATACCCTTGAACTTGCAATCTGAAAATTTATTATTATTATGTAAACTCATTTTAAGCAAAAAGTTATGTAATGAAAATATAGGCGCAGTAGATTCTAATCAATATAATTCTATTCAAACGTAAGGGCAATTATCATTCTTCGGTAAAAGTCGCTTTTGCGTTAGAATAACTCACTTGCCCTCCACATGTGCAGTGATTTTTTTGTCTCCCAGTTTGTTAAAGCTTTATCTTTGTCTCCGTATAAATGAAGCCATCTTAAAATGGAACGAAATCAACCTTGTTAACAAAATTTCGGACTCAAGAACGAAGAAAAATTGCTTATAGTTTTTGATTTGGTACCAAATTAGCTTAAGGTAATTTTGAATTACTATAATTAATTACTTGATCAAAAAAATAGAAAAATCAATTCAATTATAAACATTAAGGTAGAAATGCCATAACCCATAATTAAAAAAAACATTATTTGTTTAAAATGATTAATACTATTTTTAGCTTCTTTTGCATTATGTGAATTATATTTTATGTCCTTATGTCCCCAGACCTTCGGAATACCTGATTCGATTAATTGCAAAATTTTCTTATCAAACTTTTCAGCAAATGGTGATGATTTTTCATATGCAAATGATAAAAACTTTTGAAAAATTATTGGTTTAGTTATTTTCATAGCAACTGCATTATTTTTATCTCTAAATACTCTACTGCAATATTGCGCATGACGATCTGAAGTTATACACATGCGATCCTTTTGTTCAACTAAAATTTGTATGCATTTTGTGACCGATCTAATTTTTTTAACATTTTGCATAATCATTTGAAGCATCTCATTTTCATAATCTGCATGTAGAAAAAAAGCTTCGTTCATATATATTGGTAAAGAAGGATTGTATATTTCTTTTACAGAATGAAATGACTTCTCAGTGTCGATTATTATTTGGTTGTCTACAATGATTGCAATTGTATCAGACAAATACTGTATAGAAGCAATAGCAATACTTAAATAAACGAATTTTTCTACAAAGTTTTTTGGTACCTTAGTCAAAACGGAAACGCCTAACAAAATTTGAAAAATATAAAAAAAGGTCCATTTCACTGAATTGAACTTAAGCACCTTTGTTACAAAGAATAAACTAGATAAAATTAAAACTGTAAAAAGTAAATTAATTAAACTTTTTGATAAATTGGTGACCTGAGAATGTCTTACTATAGGTACCACTAGCACAACAATTTCATCTATTATTCCCCTACCACATAATATGCTTTTTATATTTTCAGATGAAAATGAAATTGTTTCTAGAACTGCAATTGGCGATATATTAATACTTCCATCGAGTAATTTCTTGTAGATGTCAATAATTATATTAGAATTGCTATAAATGAAATTGGTTGTACAATTTAATACTCCAGATAACTCATCTATATATTTAAAATGAACACCGTCGCTGATTTTGCGCGAATTATTTGCAACAATAGCGAATGGAGGTTTGTTAAACAGAAGAGTATTTACAATGTAACCATTCATGTTATTCAATTTGTCTAAAAAAAGTTGCTTTAATGAATTTTTATTAGATTGGCTATAAAGATTAGACAGAGGGTTATAATCATGTACTACAAAATTATCACTGTTATTTGTATTCAAAATTAAAAAGTCTAAAAACTTGAGTGACCAAGCAATGCGGAACAGCTCTTGCAATTTCCATTTCGATAAAAAAAGATTATTGTAAATTATAACAAGACATCTTGGTTGGATCAATCCTGAAGAAAACGTAGACAGAAAATTAAGCATTTTTCGAATATTTTGTGAGTCAAATACATAACCATTTAGTAAAATAATATACAAAGTTACACTTCTTGATTTTCTAAATATTCGAATATCAATTGAATTATCATTAGAAAGTTGAGCTTCATCTACGTCGATTATGACAGATGGAATTCGAGTGACAATTTTTTTATATATTAAATACATTTGTGAAAGATTCAAATTGTTTACTTTATTTGTAAATATAGTTACTTGATGAATTTTAAGTTCACAAATAATTTTATCAATAATCAGATCTAAGCTCTCGACGTTTGCGTAGTTGAAATTTATAGCAAAATATATGAACCAACACCAAGTTATCATTTTTATATCAATAAATATTAAACTAAAAAATTTAATACATTTTTGTGATGTTTGTTTCATTGCAAAGTTCTGTAAAATGTGAAGTTAAACGTATTTATAATATTTAAGACAGATTTTATCAGACAACATGTAAATTTCTCAATTCTAGCAGGGTCGAAATAGTTTACTTATTTAGAAAATCGATATTCCTTAAACACTTAGGTATTTAAAGGAGTAGTGATAAATATATTTGCTTATTTATTGTGTAAGAAAGAAGAGACATAATCAAGCGAAAACTTTTGGAATTTTTATATGCTACCAAATTCTTCCAAAAGAATACCGTCATTTCACATTAGTATTTAAGTTCAAGTTATTATAAATTCTTGTGTAGCAAAAAAGCATTTATTTATTTTATAGGGCGCTTATCTCATAAAATTATAATAAGCACGTAAATGTTTAAATATAAATAAAATTAGTACATCCTCTTCGTAAAGAGAAATTCGCGTCTACGAATATTGATTTTTTTTCCAAACTTATAATTATTAACTACATATAATTTTCAAATAATTTAGTAGTTATTAAAAATATTTTATTAAAGTGCCTGCGCAAGAGCCACGGTTTAGTGTATAAAGTTTCGGCCTTTCGTTCCAAGGAGTCCAGGTTTGAATTCCGGGCGGAGATCTCTGACTTTTTTCATAAAAAGTTTATAATGTGTCAATAAAAGTAACACCGTGACTCTAGTGGTTCAGATTCCACTATAAGCTGTAGCTTCATAGTTAGTTGAGGTTGTAATTTCTCAATCCAAAGTTTTATTCAGGATCGCTGGACTCAGGGGTAGAGCAGTAGGTTCGTTAAATAAAAATCATAATCCTCTATTGTATTTAAATCTATTTGTTTATTTAAATAATAATTATAAAGTAAAAAAATCATTCAACAAAGTAATTATTAACATTTCTAACTACTTCATCAATTTACTAACTTAATTAGATAAGTCTAAGTTAGTAAATTTACTAATAGCCAGAAATGCTAATTTATCAGAGCTGGTCGAAAGACATCCTGCTCTTTGCACCGATCAGCAGAGACTCACATTTGACGAAAGAGTGCGAACAAGTGCTACCGAAAGCTATATAGCTGCCGAAAGGTAGACAAAAGGTAGGGGTCAATCTCACCGCTCTCTCATTCTCTCGTCAAATCAAATTGAATCTAATAACACACGCATATCAAATATATACATATATAAATATAAACAAAGATTTCAATACCGAGAAACTAGGAAACAATACTATCAACATATTATAATTAAAATTAAATAAATAAAATGATTATTGGAGCATTACAAGGTAATTATACGCTTCAACCAACTATATAATCTTCCGTCAACAAAAATTCTATCTTTGAAATGACACATAAACTATTTCAAGTATTAATGTAATATACCGGATCTCCGTAAATAGAGACCCACGGATACTAAATATAAAGAAGAAAAATAAGAAAAAGTATAATATGCATCTTTTATTATAATAAAATTTAAATTTAAAAAATGGGAATACATAAATAAAGCTTAAGTTGTTTCAATAATAAAAAATTATCTTCTTTATTTTCTATTCCATTATAAAATATATATTCGCATTGAGTAAGAGCGCATTATTATATCACTAACTTTATTGATAAATTAAACATCAATTCCATTACAAAAATTACCATTGAAATACTATACCCCACAAATAAAAGAATAATAATTTGTATTAAATAAGCATCATTGTTATGAGTTACTTTTTTTAATTTGTATAAATCACGTATTATTTCCTTAAGTTTTGAGATTTCTGATTCAATCATTTGTAAAACTTTCTGATCGAACTTTTCGACAAACGGTGATGCTTTTTCATAAGCTATTGTTACA